>CAUYRH010042527.1:0-41738 GCA_963574655.1 Perodicticus potto | reverse complement strand
ATCAAGATGATATTCACTTCATAGATTGTGTTGGGTAGCATTCCATCTTTTTCTATATTTTGGAAAAGGTTGAGTAATATAGGTACTAGTTCCTCTTTAAAGGTTTGGTAGAATTCTGACGTGAAGCCATCTGGTCCCGGGCTTTTCTTTTTAGGTAGATTTTGAATAGTTGATGCTATTTCAGAAGTTGATATCAGCCTGTTCAACATTTCCACTTCATTCTGGCTAAGTCTGGGAGGGTGGTATGCTTCCAAATATTGGTCAATTTCCTTCAGATTTTCATATTTCTGAGAGTAAAGCTTCTTGTAGTATTCATTAAGGATTTTTTGAATTTCTAAGGGGTCTATTGTTATTTTGTCTTTACCATTTCTGATTGATGAAATTAGAGATTTTACTCTTTTTTTCCTGATTAGATTAGACAAAGGTTCATCTATTTTATTCACCTTTTCAAAGAACCAACTTTTTGATTTATTGATCTGTTGTATAATTCTTTTGTTTTCAATTTCGTTTAATTCTGCTCTAATTTTGGTTATTTCTTTCCTTCTGCTGGGTTTGGGATTGGAATGTTCTTCCCTGTCCAGTTTCTTGAGATGTCCCTTTAAGTTGTTAACTTCCTCTCTTTCCATTCTCTTGAGGAAGGCTTGCAGTGCTATAAATTTCCCTCTTTACAACTGCCTTTGCAGTATCCCAGAGGTTTAGATAGTTCATGTCTTCATTGTTGTTTTGTTCCAAAAATTTAGTGATTTCCTTCTTAATCTCGTCTATGACCCATCTATTGTTCAGCATAAGGTTATTTAGCTTCCATGTTTTTGTTTGAGTATGCAAATTCCTGTTATTTTTTAGTGTAACTTTTGTTGCATGTGGTCTGTGAAGATGCAAGAAATAATTTCTATTCTTTTAAATTTGCGTAGGTTAGACTTGTGACCTAAGATGTGATCAATTTTGGAGTATGTTCCATGGGCTGATCAGAAGAATGTGTATTTAATTTTATTAGGATGAAATGTTCTGTAGATGTCTGTTAAATCCAGCTGTTGAATGGCTCAGTTTAAATCTAAAATTTCTTTACTTAGCTTCTTATTGGAGGATCTATCCAACACTGCTAAAGGAGTATTAAAATATCCAACTACTATGGAGCAGGAGGAAATCAAGTTACTCATGTCTATTAGAGTTTTTCTTATAAATTGAGGCACATTGTGGTTGGGTGCACAAATATTAATAATTGAAATCTCATCATATTGAGTAGTGCCTTTAAGGAATATGAAATGTCCATCTTTATCCTTCTTTTCTTTGGTTGGTTACAGCCTATTGTATCTGCAAATAAGATTGCAATGCCTGCTTTTTTCTGTTTTCCATTTGTCTGAAATATAGATGACCATCCCTTCTCCTTGAGTCTATATTTATCTTTTAATGTAAGATGAGATTCTTGCATTCAGCAGATATCTGGCCTGAGTTTTTGTATCCAATCAGCCAACCTATGCCTCTTTAGAGGACAATTTAAACCATTCACATTAATTGAAAATATTGACAAAACGTGAGAAAATCTAGTGGACATTTTTAATCCTTTCGTTGCTGTGGAAGTTGGACTTTGATAAAAAGTTTCTGGATGAGTTAACTTTTGCGTTGGAGGATTATGCTGCTAATTATGGAGAATATGTCTGAGAATATCCTGGAGAGATGGTTTAGTTATAGCAAATTTCTTCAACATGTGGATGTCATTAAAGTATTTAATTTCTCCACCATAAATGAAACTCAGTTTAGCTGGATACAAGATTCTGGGTTGAAAGTTATTTTGTTTTAGGAGATTAAAAGTTGATGACCATTCTCTTCTAGCTTGAAATGTTTGATCAGAGAGATCTGCAGTTATCTAATATTCTTCCCCTTGTAGGTTATAGATTTCTTGCGTCTGGTTGCTTTCAAAATATTCTCCTTTATATTAACTTTAGTGAACTTAATTATGATGTGCATAGGTGATGTCTTATTCAGGTGGAGTCATCCTGGGGTTCTGAAACTGTCTACTAACTGAATTTCAAACTCTTTTGGCATGTCAGGAAAATTCTCTTTCATAATGTCATAAAGAAGAGACTCTGTGCCTTGTGACATCACTTCATTGTTTTCAGGCATCCTTATAAGGCGAATATTGGTTTTCTTCAAGTTATCCCAGAGCTGTCTGAGAGAATGATCCATTTTTGCCTTCCATTTCTCTTCTTCTTTGTAGGTTTGGGAGCATTTCAAAGCTTTGTCTTCAATGTCAGAAATCCTTTCTTCTGCTTGTTCCATTCTGTTACTGAGGGATTCTACTATGTTTCTCAGATCTTTGAGGGCTGCAACTTCTTGTCTCAATGTGTCAAAATCTTTGGTCATTTGGTCTTTGAATTCCTTGACTACTTGAGACAATTTTTGAAATGCACCCTGAATTTCTAAATCCAACTTTTCCTCTATTTTATTAATCTTGTTTGCAATCCAAATTCTGAATTTGATTTCTGACATCTCAGCCATCTCTTTATGCATAGGATCATCATTTGTGTCCACCAAATTGTTCCTTGAGGGGGTTGATCTACTCTGGTTGTTTATGTTTTCCAGAGCTTTTCTACTGATCTGCACCATGATTAATTTTACACCATTTAGCTGGATGAGTAGATAAGGACAAGTTGGGTTGGGGGTTCTAGGAGTAGTGATTGACCAGTCCTTTGCTTGAATGCTGGGACTGGTGTCTGTACCTTTTCCCCTAGAGTTTTGCCAAGGACCCGTACAGTGCTACTGCTTGTGAAACTGGGGACTTTCTTGATGTGGTGGGGTTAAGTGGCTCTGCCTTATTTTCAACTGGTCTTGTCTTACCCTAGAGAATCAGTTACTCTGGATTGAAATCTGAGCCGTGAAGAAATAACAGCAGTTAAGTCACTGCACCCCCCACAGGCAAGAATTGGAAAAGCAAAATCAAACCTTCCCACTACCACACACCAAGGGTACCATTTTGAAAAGTCCTCGGGTGATTGGCCCAGTTTAAGAGGTCCCAGTCAATTGTCCCAGCCAGCACCGGTCTCAAATCAAAGAGTTAAAAAGTCTCTGGCAACTAGATAGCAGGGATTTGCTGGAAGCTGTAGTATAATTTGCTCCAGTGCTCTGTGAGCTCAGGAGGGCCCCCTCAGGAAGTAGATTAGTTTGGGAAGGTTGATGCCTCTTTCCCCACCTTGCCCCTCTGTCACACCCAGTTGGTTATAACCCCGCAGGGCTGTGATCCAGTTTCCTCCAATGAGCAGATGCTCCAGAGGTTTGTGCTTGCCTGGGTCACAGGGAGGTCTGTGGCTCCTCAGCCAGTCCTCCACTCCCTGTCACTCTTTGGCAGGGGGAGGTGAAGCCTGACAACCTGGGTTCTTGATAGGGGCTGGGGCGATTCACTCAGTTCTGGCCCTGTCCCTGATTGATGTTGCTGATAGAACAGAACAAGTTCGCAGAATTTGTTTCTGTCACAGCTATTTTCCCCTGATCAGACGTTGGGCTGCAAATAGGTCTGACTCAGTCTGTGAGTTCCAGCCCTTTCTCTCAGCTTTCATCCCCTGAGTGCCAGGTGCATCTGAAGCTAAGTAAAGTAGCCTTGCCCTGGGAGTTGGCTGCCTCTATGCATATTCTAATTCCTGCGCTTCTTCCTGGCCAGTACCGCCTCGGGCATATCCTTCATACACCTTGGTTGCCAGTCCTCTCTGCCGGTAGCTGCCATTGGAGAAGTCACCCAGCTTCCCCTGGCCATCCAGAGATGCTGGGAGTGTCTCCTCAAAACATCCCCAGGGGTGCAAGCCCCACTGACATTATTTCCCCCATTGCAGCTGCTGCTCCATGCCTCAGGGAATCACCTCTCCAGTTCGGCCACCTCTTGGCTCACTTTCCTCTCACCATTCCCGAGCCTGAAAATCAGCACAGATCAGCAACAGTCCGTGCCTTTTCCACAACCCTCGAGAAAATGTCCAAGAATCTGGACTCTGTGGGGGACAGGCCTCCAGACCTTGGGGTGAGAGTAGAGGGTAGTGCCAGGAGTTTAAACTTGCAAGTATAGAATATATACAGTTTTATGCCTGGCGGGAGAGTGCCGTGGCACCCTAGTAGGGGAATGAGGTCTGGTTTTTAGAGGGTCTCTCCTGTGGGGTAGAGTGGGAGGACATCTGAACTCTGCTTTCTGTCTCTCCTGTGGGGTAGAGTGGGAGGACATCTGAACTCTGCTTTCTGTCTCTCCTGTGGGGTAGAGTGGGAGGACATCTGAATACTGTGAGCCATTCTCATGGGGGGAGGGGACTCCCATCCACTTGGCGATGTGTTCTGTACCTTTTGTTTGTATCCTTGGGGTCACAGGTCGCCCCAGCAGGGTTGATGTGAGTTCTTCAACCTTCTCTTTTGGCTCAGATCCAAACCACCAGCTTTCTTGCTAAATTTCTGTCCTTTAACTCTCCTTCTGGATGGGAGCCTCTGCGGAAAGCTGGCTACAGACCGCCATCTTGGCTCCTCCCCCATAAGTATTGTTTTATGTGATTGTTTTTTTAAATTTCATAGGGGAAAAAAGAGTTCACATAAAAGTACTGTCTTCTATAATTAACTATGTAGTTAATTTTGCCTGTGCTTTTTGTTGACAATCTTCTTTCTTTTAGCACTTTGAGGATGCCATTCTGATTTTTTTTGCCCTCCACACTTGTGATGAAAAGCCTATTAATTTTGTTGAAAATTATTCATGATGAGTCACTATTTTCTTGCTGATTTCAAGATTCTTAGATTTGCATTTTGTCCATTTATCTATTCTGAGTGTAAGTGTGGATCTCTTGAAGTTCATTGAGGTTATTGGATGTATAGATTGTTTTCATCAAATTTAGAGAGTTTTTGATCGTTATTTCTTCAAACATAGTTGTTTTCACTTTTCTCATTTTCTTCTTCTGAGACTCTCATTACATATGTGTCTTGGTGTGCTTCATGCTGTCCCACAGGTGTGTACAGCTTTATTTATTTTTCATTTAATTATTTCCCAGACTATATAATTTCTATTGATGTATATTCAAGTCAACTAATCCTTTTTCTCTAACATTTTGACTCAGTTTTGAGCTTCTGAGTAAATATTTAATTCTAGTTATTAGTCTTATCAACATCAGAATTTTTATTTGGGTAGTTTAAAACACGACTTCTACTTCTCTGTTAATATTCTCTATCATAACCTATCATAGTCATACTTTCTTTTAATTCTTTTTTAAAAATTTTAAGGTAAATTTATTTCAGGTTAATGTGAGGGTACAAGCATCCAGGTCAAAATATTTGATTTTTCTGAGGTAGAATTCTTCTTGTGGTTATTTCCCACACACAAAATGTGTGCCACCCTCCCTCTTCCCATGCCCATTCAGTGAGAATACCAAGACCCCTTCCCTTTCCTTGTTACCTGTTCCTCTCAACTTGAATTGAAATGAGTTTTTCTCCTATGTGGGCATGCATTGTATCATCTATTGGCTTCATATTAGTATTGAGTATATTAGATTTTGCTTTTCCATTCTTGTGATACTTTACTAAGAAGAATGTGTTTCAATTTCATTCAGAATATTAAAAAGATGTGAAGTCAGCATCTTTTTTATGGCTGACTAGTATTCCATGGTGTGCATGTACCATGATTTGTTCATCCATTCCTGAGTGGATGGTCATTTAGGCTGTTTCCATATCCTGGTGGTTGTATATTGGGTTGCAATAAACATTCTAGTGCAAATGTCCTTATGGTAAAATAATTTTTTTTCTTCTGGATAGATGCCTAGTAATTGGATTGTGGGATCAAATGGAAAGTCTATTTAGAGTTCTTTGAGGGTTCTCCATACTTCTTTCCAAAGAGGCTGCATGAGTTTGCAGTCCCACCAACAGTGTAAAAGTGTTTACCTCTCTCCACATCCTCACAAAGCATCTGGAGTTTTGGCACTTTGTATGTGGGCTAATTGGACTTGGGTTAGATGATATCTAAGGGTGGTTTTGATGTACCTTTCTCTGATGATTAGGTAAGATGGGCATTTTTTCATATGTTTGTTAGCTTCCTTAAAGAAGGTCTATTCATGTCTCTTGCCCAGTGTTTCTTTTAATTCTTTAGACTTGATTTACTTAGTCTTTTAATGTATTTTAAAAAGTTGATTTAAAGTTTTTGTCTATCTAATCCAATATCTGGGCTCCTTCAGGGAATTTTTATGATGGCTAAATTTACCTCTTAATTTAACAATCATTTCTATTTCTTTGTATCTCTCATTATTATTTGTTGAAAATAGAACATTTAAAAGAATATATTAGTATAACTCTAATATCCCATACATTTTCACCTCCCCCCTCAGTTTATTGATATTGTTGCTGTTTTCTTTTTCTATTTTGTTGCTGCTTTCCTGGACTAATTCTTTAGATTCTATATTATCTATAATATGAGATCACTGGATTTCTGAGAGATTTGTTTTTATTCTTGTTTTTAAGGCGTGGCTTCCTAGAGGTTACCACTTGATCAGTGATTTGTCAAAATATTTCCATACATACACTTTCTTTATGTCTTCTACATTTTGTTAACAGGATCTGCAAATGAAAGCCCATGTACAAATTGTAGGAGGTTTAAAAGACAGCTTTAGGTTTTACTTCCAGGTTATGTCCTCAGGGTCAACCAGGGGTGAAATGTCTGGCATCTTATACTTTCCCCATACATAGTGCATGCAAAAATCCCTGTTAGATCCCCAGGAATATCTTGGTGTTTTGAAAGTTCCCTTTGGTTCTCAAGTCCTCTAAAAATTCATTTTAATTTTTTTGTTCAGGATCTAGTTTTTCCTAACTCAAATCATTATCAACATTGCCTTATCATTTGCAATGTTGCTTAGCAGATTAGCAGATTGCTATTTCCACTAATTCCCATAAATAGGACCTTTTCCTTCCCTTGCTGAGCTGACTCTCAGTCAAATGAAATAGCCACACAAGCTTGGAAATGGAGATTTTCCAGGAAGCTACTCATTTGGACAAAGTGTTGGCCGTAGTTTGAAGACAGGGTTTTTTAAATACAGCTCCAAAAGATGCCAATCCTTTCCTTTACTGTGAGGCTGGTGGCTTTTCATGGTTGCAGTGCTGCTGAGCTGGTGAGCAAGGGTGTGGTGGGAAATAGCCTCAAGTTAAATGCCACACAATCTGTTGTCTTACGGAGATTTAGTCATTTCTTTTGTATAGCAATTTTGTTTGATGGTTTTGTTTAATTTTAAGAGTTCTGAAATTATTGGTTTATTTGTTTTGTCAGTATTTTCATTGTGTTTGTAGGGAAACAGGTTCAAAGACTTCCTTACTTCATCATGCCATAAACCTATCTAATCCTGAGTTTTTAAACTCTGGGCTGATGTGCACTGGTGTCATCTTTTATTTTATTTTACTTTATTATCCTGGGATTTTCCAACTTAGAGGCACATATTCTTACCTCCAGCAATATTTATCATATGATTTTTAAAATGCTTTTCCTTTTCTCGATTTTCCTTTTGTCTCTGTTTGAAATGTCTACTTCTCATACATATATTAATTTCCCATATTTCTTTCTATTTATCTCATTTTTGCTTCTTTTCTTTCTCTTTACATCTCCTGAGATGTTCACTTGATATTATCTTCACAAACTACTTTTAATTGTTTTATTTTGACGACTCTTTACTGAATTTCTAGTATTTATCCTTCATTACTTTTTTAAAATGACATGTTATTCTTATTTTGTGACTATTACAATTTCTTATATTCCATTGTACAAATAAATTAGTATTTCTATAAAGTTTTGTTTGATGGCTTCTAGGTTTTTTGGAGTTTCCTTCTTTCCTTCTGCTTATTACATTCTCTGTCTTTTAGATTGGGAGCATATTTCAATGTATGGTGGTCCTTGGTTGTTTATTTCATATTGAGAGTGAGGCACTAAAGTTTACTGGCAACTTTATATGTTTTTAGACTGTGGGCTTTGCACTGAGTGATTATTTAGTTGTCAGCAGAACATTTAGCTTGGGGACTCATGCTATTTTGCAAGATTGTTTTTTTTCCTTAGGGTCATTAATCTGCTTAGTTTTACTACTTCCTAGGGGCTGGAAGTCTGCTCTCCATCATCCTATATATAGACTTTTACTTAATAACCTTTTTATTTTTCAACTCCACACATTGGCTCTTCTGTTCACTTTAATCACAATATTGATATCTCTGAATGTCATGTCTTTTGAGGGTTCTTCTATTCCCCTTGTTTTCCCTCCCTCCTTCATCATGACATAAGCTGCATTTTCTGCATCTGCTAACTCCGTCACCATTCTTCATCAGCTTTCTGCCTTTCAACTTTTTGAAGTCTTTTATCAGCTAATGAAAGCTCTCTAAAAGAAGAGGGAAGAAATCATTTTTAGTTGGAAGTCTTTTACATTTGGCTTTATAAGCTAGACTTTTGGATAATTTTCTATGTTAGGCCTATAGTTAATAATAATTAAATTCTAGCTTGTAGGAAGCTTTGCATATGGGTGTGTGGAATATTTTACAAAATGTAATTTGTCACATTAGTTTGATTTGAATTGGGAATTGTGAGGGTATGGCATAGGAAGTGTACAAATCATTTGGTTAGTGTTTATGTACACAGACATCTACTTTACCACCCAGAATAAGATGTAGACTGACTTTTACCGCATCACAGAAGGCTCTGCATGCTGCCTTACAAACACTCTTGCACACAAACAGTCATCTAAATATCAAATTAGCTGTATTTGTTCTTAGAATTCGTGTACCCAGAAAATAGACAATATGAATTCTTTTGTGTATGACTTCTTTGGCTCAACATAACATCTATGAGATTCATCATATTGTTATATGGTTCACTAATTAGTTTTGTATTGTTGACTGATAATTAATTATATAAACAAGCTATCGTTTATTTATCATTCTATTGTTGAACATTTGTGCTGTTTTCATATTTTTTTCTATTATGCATAAAGCTGATATAAACATCCACTTTCTTTTCTTTCTTTTTTTTTTTTTTTTTAGACAGGGGCTCACTATGTCACCCTCGGTAGAGTGCTATGGTTTCACAGCTCACAGCAACTTCAAACTCTTAGGCTTAAGTGATTCTCTTGTCTCAGCCTCCCAAGTACCTGGGACTACAGGAGCGTGCCACAACTGCCGGCAATTTTTTTTTTTTTTTTTTGGTTGCAGTTATCATTGTTTGGCAAGCCTGGACTGGGTTCAAACCCGCCAGCTCTGGTATATGTGGCTGGTGCCCTAGCTGCTGAGTTATAGGTGCTGAGCCTAACATCTACTTTCAAGTTAAAAAATATTGATAAGGGAATTGGCCATATATAGCCAATTAGTAAAAATTAAAACTGCATAAAGGAAGAAATGAATTTGATATAATTATACTAGATACATTATTATCACATGAGGGAATTAATGTTATATCCCTCAGCAGAAATGTTGCAGTTTTTTGAAGATTGGGAAGAATTTATTTCCTAACAAATGAATAAAACTTATAAACCTGATAAATATTTTCAGCTACTGCTTTGTTGCTAATTAAGCTATGATCGTGCAATTCTCTTTCTCTGATGCTCCATTTGCTCAAATTTTCAAGTGAGCCACATGAAATGAACCAGACACTTTATGAAAATGATTATCATCTGTACCATTTTACAAGGGTTACAATTTCACCTAAGTACCACATAAGTGGTTTGTTTAAACATCTCAGTTATATTTTATGAGTTGGATTTTTTGTATATTTAGGAGGGAAATGAAGCAATTAAGACTTGGCCTTTGGCACTGTCAATGGTATTTCCATTAGTTTGTCAAATTAAACATTATATAATACTGTTAAAAATGGCTAGTTATATTAAACCAATTGCTCTAAAATGTAAACATGTGAAGCTGTATTTATTTTACCTAAAATGGTCAGATCAATGTAGTCATGTAAAACATTTGTTCTCACTGTAGTGTCCCAGGACTGAAAGTCTCAGCTCTAGCATCACTTAGAAGCTAGTTAGGCATGAAATTCTGAAGGGTTCCCCTGAAGACTTACAAAGCCAAAAATGTGGGATTGGGGTCCAACAATCTGTATATTTTTTCTTTACTATCAGATTATTATTATTTGATTAAGTCATAAACACATAGACCATGTATACATTAATGCATTTATGGGTTATAATGTGCTGATTTTATATTCAATTTGGAATGCTTATATTGAATAATCTGTATTTTAATATATCTTACAGGTGCTTTTGAACATATGTTAAAGTTTGAGAATCACTGGTGTACATCATCATTTTTCGATCCTGACTATTCATTGGAGTCATGGGGGGGTCGGGGTGTGGAGCATAAAATACTGAGTCTAAGCCTCACCCCAGCGAGTCCTATGTGAACAATCTGAAGTGGCATAGGCATTTGGATTTTTGAAATCACCTTAGGTGATTCAAACATGTGACCAAAGGTTGAGAAGCATCAGTTTAACAGAATCCAGAGAAATATCCTTCTAGGTTTGCACATGTTTGGTCGTGTTAGAATAAGATCTGGAAGCTATGATTTTGCATTTTGAGATAGATCTTTGATACAGTTCCTTTCTTCACCTGAGTCCTTGCCTCTAGAAAGCAAGGCTACTGATTATTAAAAGTAGTTCTCCTGTTCCAGTTTAGTAGAAAACTCTTCAGTTAAAAAAATAGAAGGAGCTCATTCAGTGGTGTATGAAAAGGGCATTATAAAATGAGTTTCTTGGCTTAATGAAGAGCTATAGTCAGAAAGGAGAATCAATTCTGGCTCCAGCTAGGTGGAGGGAATCTGGAGGGAGGGCTGCTCTGGTTTGTAATTACATCATGTTCTTTAAAGTAAGACCAGGCTATAAGCCTCTCTCATTCTCAAATACCTCATTTAAACTAAGACTTATATAATAATAACCTGCGTTTCCTTTGTTTTAGATTTTAGATCATTTTACTTTTCCATAACGCCTTGGCTTTAGAAGTGCTATTTATTTGTGAAGCATGGTGGATGGGGAGCCACAGATACTCTGAATATCAAGATGTGCAAGAACCTGTTGATACAAAATGGAATGTTGGTACTTTAATATCACCATTCACTGCTAATGGGTTGATATTAAAGTCATAGAAGAGCTAAGCATATACAAAATGTTGAAGACCTCTGACTACAACCTATGTGAGTTAAGGAGCAAAGTTGCTCAATTAAAGGTGTGTTTAATTCTTACCCTGATAACACCTCCTATTAAGATTGAGAGAAGCAGTTGTGACCATGTGTAACACAAGAAATTTTTCTGTAATGTACAGGTGCTTTATACAGATGTATATTTTGCTGAGATAATTTGGGGACATTGTTGCTATTCCCAGGAAGCCACAAGCCACAATTTTTCAAGCCATAGGCGTCTGACACCTCTGTCATAATAGCAGCACCATTTCCTAAGACTCTGAAGGTCTAAGTGGGTTCTCCTTTCTCTCCCTTTGTGTCTGCATTTGCAATGGATATAGATAATTCTCCTAATTCTTTGGGTGAGGACAGCTGATCAGGGAAATAGAATGTCATTGCCTTGCTCTGTGTGTGGGTAACCTTAGCCTCGAAAATACCAGAGAACTAATCTGGATCTTGATCAAAAGGATCTAATGGCAAACACCTTGAGAATTCTCTCTTGTGTATTAATTATAGTAAAGATGAAGATCTAAGGAGATAGAACACTTGTTTTCATCAGATTCCCCTTTTGAAATTCAGCCATGACTTACGTGGATGGTGGTTTTTCTCTGACCAGTGAACCTCATAGCCATTCTATGAATAAGTTACATAATCATAAAATGATGGCCATGAAATTATTTATATAAGCAGATAATTGGCTGCCTCTGATTATGCTAGGCTTCTGAGATATAATTTCTCACTCATTACTTATTGAGTCAAGTTAGTGTAGCAGTCCAGAAACTTGTGATAATATAATTCTGCCAAATTCTTTCAAATGTGGGATTATTAAAGCCAGAAAAAATTTTATCATAATCTTAGCTTACTATAACTAAAATCAGGTGGAACTCCACTGGCTACTCCCAGGAATTATGGCCTTTCTCCTGCTTCTTCTTCAAGCTTTCCAATGATTCTCACTTTTGAGTTTTAGAAGAGTCTCTCAGGGTAATGGTGTTCTGATTCACTTACTATACAAGTTGATAGGATTCAAATCAAGTCAGATGTGTTTTCCATCAGCATCTAGAAAATGTTATTCCAGTGTGACCTCAGATTATAAACATTTACAGTGTTTCCTGGAAATAAACAGATTTGAAAGAAAATAGCCTGGGTGGCAGAGCTGAAGTACTGAAATTTTAGTTGCTTTTGTGATAAACTGATAACTGGTCCAGAGATCTGGATTTCTCTGGAAGTTCTACCAGTAAGGTGGCTGCCCTGGGCCTTATTATTTTTACTTATTGTTAAGTAGTATATCTCATTAATAATTGCTATGTCATAATATTTGGGAGAGAAAACCCAACCATTTATTTGTCCAACTGCTCTGGAATTCCTAACACTAGTGTCATCAGACTCTGAATACATTTTGTTTTAAATGAAAAAAGTCCTGATATTTTAACATACAATTCTTATTCATTCCCATCATTGTCAGTGTAGAAAAACACGGAGCCTGGGAATGGTTATTTCTTTCTTCTTACCAGCAGCCGGGTGGTCCAGTCCAGACCATTTGTTAAGCATTACTGAAGGCCACTGAGTATGGATAAACACTTCTTAGCAGAAATAGGAGTCAGGTAGTGGAAGCTGCTATGTCCCATGAATAAAAACGGATATTTATATCTTCATTCAAAGGAGCCTGTTTGTAATGATCCTGTGAAGAAGATAAGATGCTTCTCCACAAATGATTTCTGAAAAATTAATGCCCCTTCTCTGGTTTCATTTATTACTTTTTTTGCCCCCAATTTTTGTCCATATAGGTGTTGTCAGGTTTTTCAGGAAGGAGGTTAATGAGTGACGTGCACAGCCTTGAGTGGTATATTTATTTTGCCTCTTATGACATAGAATGTGAAGCCTTGTTCCCCTCATTCAGAAGCTCTAGTGGTCAGCTGCTGCTAATGAAACCCTTAATATCTCTGTATCCCATGTCCCCTCCTCCAAAATGAGACAGCTAATAACTCTTTTTAATCTCTGTGGAATGTAACAGTTGAAAGTAACACTTGAAGAAGTGGGTGTTTGAAGACAGACTCTATATAAACACCAGATAATAAGAAGGACTTCAAGCATCTTGTGTATGGGAAAACTTAATTTAGGACGAAACCACATCTAATAGATACTTCTTAAATGCTATTTCCTGCACTATTTTTATCTTTGATGAATCTAATTCAGCCCAATTCTCCATGTGTGCAGTGGTCTCTGCAGTAGGCACTGGAAGTCAGGTGTAGAGGGAGTAGGGAGGTGAGGGAGAGGATTTTTATGGTCACCAGGAACTCAGGTGGTAGGACAAATATTATTCATAGCTTTTGCCTTTCCCTAATTGGAACTCACTTCATGGGAGTCTGCCCATATCAGAGACTATATACATTGTCATGTTTATTATAGAATTGTAATTCTATGGGGCCATGCTTCTGTTTTCTTCTTAACTATTCATTTCCTGATAAATAAGGAATCTGACTTATTTATCATAATGATTGCAGCATCTAGCAAGATGTCTGGCACATAGTAGGTGCTCACGATGGGCTTGACAAATGAAAAATAATGTTGGCTTCTGCTTCAGTTTGCTAGGAACTATTGACTATGTCTGTTTCTAAACAATTTAACAGATGACAACATGTGAAATCTCCACTACAGTCAGGAACGCACTCACTGTTAAGCATCACGCAGTGCAGATATAACAGAGAGTTTACTGAGTGAAAACAGAGTTGGAGAAGGACTAAGGTGAACAGTCCTCAGACCCTCATGATCCCGGGGTTCTGTTGAGAAAAGTCCTGCCCACAGAGTGCTCTGTATCAGTGACCCAAAGGTATATGTCAAGTTGGCTTCAGTGTCATTTGAAAACTTCTTAGAAATGCAAGTTTAATTTGGACAAAGGCAGACCATCAGACTCTGAAACCTCTGCAACTTTGGGGGTAGGGCCAGAAATCTGCGTTTTATCGAGTCCTCCAAGTGGCCCAATGCACACTCGAGTTTGAAAAGTTATGATTGTACGTTAACGTGGTGGGAGGCAGGCTTGGAGGATAATATTCAGGGAATGTGTATGGGCTTATGAAACAATGGAAGTTCCTAGCTGGGGAATATGGCCACGTGGTCACGGTGAGAGGGGGGCAGATGAGGCTGGGGCTGATATCAGCTTCCTCTTCTACTGAGCTCATTAGTGCTGAGCCACCTCCCTGCTAAGCTCACCCAAAAGGGAGATGCAAAAGGGTTTCTAGGGGGTGGCGCCTGTGGCTTACAGGAGTAGGGCACAGGCCCCATATACCATAGGTCGTGGGTTCAAACCCAGCCCTGGCCAAAAAGTGCAAAAAAAAAAAGGGGTCTCTAGGGCCATTCACATTATCCTTCATCAGAATTGTCCTACTATCCTGGACAGTGAAGCACGGTGTGGGGTGGGGAGTGTAGCTTGCCCAAGGTACCCAGTTGATGGTGGTGAAGACCCCTATCAAACCCATACGATTTCTCTTGACAACAGTGGTTCTCAAAGTTGGTAGGTATCAGAATCACTGAGGGCACTTAGCAAACACAGAGGCCAGGCCCTGTCCTACTTCAAAGTTGCTCCCTGTACCCTATCAGCCCTCCAGATGATTCTGGGCCACTACATAGTTTGAGAAGTGCTGTTCTAGGGAATTAGTTTTCAACTCCTGCAGGGGGCATTGAGGAAACACAAAGCCTTGCTCAGGTTACACCAGGAGTCCTCAAACTACGGCCCACAGGCCACATGCAGCGTTGTGAATTGTATTTGTTCCCATTTTTTTTTTTTACCTCAAAATAAGATATGTGCAGTGTGCATAGGAATTTGTTCATAGTTTTTATTTTTAAACTATAGCCCGGCCCTCCAATGGTCTGAGGGACAGTGAATTGGCCTTCTATTTAAAAAGTTTGAGGATGCCTGGGTTACACCCTAAGCCAACCTCATCAAAAACTCCCTGTATGAAGCCTTGGCATCAGTATCTATGAAAGATGCCCCTCCCCACCCCATGATCTCAGAGCTAAGTAAAGTTGGCAACCATTGTTCTAGAATCCATGTGCCCAACCAATAGGCTGCAGCTGCCTCCCTGGAGAGGGTGATGTTTCCAAAGCTCCTGGTGCAATACAGGCAGGTGGGTACATGTGGTCAATGTTTGTCCATTTGAATTTTTCTTATACTTCCCAAAACCATTCTCCCTATAATGGGTCTCAGGTAAAGTTTTGCAATTCTGAAGTCTGTTCCTAGCAACTGCAAGTCCCCACTTCCTTTTCATCATCCCCTACCTTCCGGAATATCTTGCAAAGTCAGAATTTTCTTATCACTCCTGGCTTTTTAAAGCTTCTTTACTCTATCCAGACACCTCTGCCAAATTCCTACATTACTCAGGTTTCTCAAATACTCCCCAGCCCTCAAATTTAAGTGGCCCTTAATGGAGGTATGATATCAGTCATCACTAGTTTCTCCAAGTGTTGCCCACAGACCACAGGTATCAAAAGCACCCCCAGAATGCCTGCTAAAATGCAGATTCCCAATTACCCTACAATTTTTTTGAATCAGAATATTTGATGTTGAGTCTCAGAGATCTGCCTTTTAATGTAATTTTCACAGGGTCATTTTTCACACCTAGGTTTGAAATGGATCCTTGTCAGCCTGGCACAATGTCACAGAAATGGTAGCTTCACAGACATCTGTTAACCTGCCTAGAAGGAGCATCTCATTATGTTTGATAAAAAGTGTCTCCCGCGGTGTTAATAACTGATTATGGTCTGTGTGTAACTTTTCCAGTGGTCATTTACATTGAAAAAATGCTGCTTAGGGCTGCCAGCCTTGCTTCCTTAGTAGTAAGGACCACTGTGCATGTTCTTTGGGAAAGGTCTCCTAACAACGTTCTCTAATCACATTTATTTATAACTATCTAAACTATAGATACCCAGATTGAGGGTACAGCACACACTATTGTCCTCTTTCCCTACCCATCAAGGGTACTCGAGGACATAGCAGGTGTTTTACTTTTCCCGGCAGCTGCGTATCCTCCACCTGCAGCCTGGGGAATCTGGCTCCTGCATTTATAAATATTTTTAGAGTCTTCTTATTACTAGTTTCTGGGATAACATAATAAGTAGGGCTTGCTCTATATTTGGAATTGATGGTTTTCAAAGACTTGATTTCCAAATCAAATACCTAAATTGGCATCCAATTCCTAATGTAACCATTGATTCTCGAAATATCCCATGAACTCCACCAAGTTGAAACGGGAAATAAAATAAAACATGCCATCTGCCTACCGGACGCGTGCTATTTGAAGGAGTGGTTACAAAATTTCACTTTGGTTTTAAAGATTTGTTACTTGGATGAGGCCGTGTAGTTGGCACTATTTTATTTTGATGGGAACATAATTGTAGAGTATTAGTGTTTTCCAAAAGAGTTTATTTTACTAAATCTTCATACTCACACCTTTGTTCTCAAATCTTCTGCACTTGACAATATCATGAGATGGTCAACATTACATTTTAAGCATCTTGCATAAGTGATTAGACTCATAATTCTCAAGCCCTCAACTCTTATTCTTTTTCAGAATCAACTATGAACATTTAAAAATTATTGCCATAGGGTAGAACCTGTGGCTCAACAGAGTAGGGTGCTGGCCCCATATGCCGGAGGTGGTGGGTTCAAACCCAGCCCTGGCCAAAAACTGCAAAACAAACAAACAAAAAAATAAATTATTGCCATAAACATTTGTACTCTTGTATTAATCTCAAATTTTAAAAAAAATTATTGCATCCCAATTTCACACTAGAACTTCAAGTCCATTTGGTCTTTGGTGAGAATTAGTCAGGTGTATTTAAAAGAAAATCAGTCTTTCCAGGTGAGTCTAAGTGATAACAAAGGTAGAAAACAGTAGACCAGCAATAAAGTGTTTAAAATCAATTAATGTGATGGCCAAGATAATGGACTTTTTAGTTTGTCTGCAACTCTTTATGAAAAAAATTCTTTCATTTTAACTTCTCCTATATTGCTTTAGTTTTCTCTGTAAATATGAATTAAATGACATTAAATTATTTTTGGAACAAAATGGACATTGATTTTTAAATTTATAGTTAGCCATAAATAAAATGTTCAAGAATTCTGATTTATAATGGAAGTAAGAGAATAAACTTAAAGTATATATAGACAAAGCCAATGGAAGTTGAAAAATTCTTTTCTATCTCAAATTTTTACTGAAGACTTTAAGTTCTAGAAGAGATTGGGTTTTGGCTTCCAGAGGTTAAAAGTAGATGGCATGGTGCTATGTGAGGATTCTTTGTTTGAAAGCAACAGAATTCAGTTTTGGTAACTCAATCAGAAAGGAAACTTTTTAGAGGGTCTTAGGGAGTGGGTAGGTAGGAAGGGAATGAAGGGAAAGAAATAGAAGAAAGGGAAGAAATTTCAGAAAGGATGAAACCAGGCATTTCAGGGATCTGAAGTAAAGAAACTATATAACAGTTTTGTTTGGATTCCAATGTTGTATTAAACATATTCTATTTATTTTTTTTTTTCAATGTTTCATTGCTCAATTCAAGGTACAATATCCCAGGACAGAAAGTCCAATTTTTTGAGCTTAAGTAATATGCCCACAATGTTGACAAGGGAGGCCAGGCACCTTAATTTACGACCTCACTAAATTGGACCTAGTGAGGGGAAATAATTCCCCCAGGAGGCTGTTACCAAAAGAAGGATGCTGGACAGCCAAAAGCAATCATTCTAAAGGTCTTCATTAAACTACCTAACTAGAAGGCAAATTCAGATATACAAAAAGTGACGTTATAAGATACATGTACATGATCTTTATTACAGGTGAATTTCACTCATTTCTACCTACACAAGCCCGCAGAGGCAAATTCTGTCCTAAGTTCTTGCAAGATAATGCAAAAATTAAGGCACAAAGCCATTTAGTCATTTGTCAAATATCACAGAAATGACAAAGGTCAATGCTGGGGTGCAACCTGAAAACTCTTGGATTCTCTTGCCACACAAATTCCTACCTACTAATTCCTAAGAAATTTCAAAATATGGGAGAGGACCAGTGAAAGACGGCAGGTATCAAAAGAGAGAAACTTCCTTTGGGAGAAATGGGAAGACCTTCAGGTAGAGTTTAGACCTGTGCAAAAATAATAGCCCAAGTGAAGCCTGTGGTGAAACATAGCTTAGGTAGAGAGAAAAGAGTGAGCAAGGGCTTAGGGCAATTCACATGAATTTGTAAAAAAGCATTGGTTAGATGGGTTAGGTGGGGCCTTGGGTTCGCATTGTATTTACCTAGAAATAGGAAACAGTCAACCCATTCTCTTCAGGGGTGAAGAAGGGAAGCTCAAGAAAAGTTCTGTTTAAGAAAAGTCCCTTGTGGATGTGAGTGGAGCTGTGAGAGAATGGAATAGAGGGGCCACTGAGCAGCTCAGAGAGGATGAGGATGAAGCTCATGAAACCTGGGCTAGGGAGCTGCTAGTGAGGGAGAAGCATAGGTGGGACTTAGCAGGTGAGT
Organism: Perodicticus potto; assembly: GCA_963574655.1. Lineage (NCBI taxonomy): Eukaryota > Metazoa > Chordata > Mammalia > Primates > Lorisidae > Perodicticus > Perodicticus potto. The sequence goes on along the minus strand of CAUYRH010042527.1, from coordinate 23,094 downwards.
GGGAGGTGGTGGTAGGAGGGAAAAATCAGAGTTTCCCAAAGGTCCTTGCTTTTTTTTTTTTTTTGTTACCCTGGGGAAAGTGCTATGGTGTCATCATAGCTCACAGCAACTCGAATTCTTGGGCTTGAGTAATCTTGGCTCAACCTTCTGAGTAGCTGGGGCTATAGGTGCCGGCCACTACACTTGGCTCCTTTTCCTATTTTTAGTTGAGACGTGGTCTCGCTCTTGCTCAGGCTGGTCTCAACTCTTGAGCTCAAGAAATCCACCCACTTAGGCCTCCCAGAGTGCTAGGACTACAGGTGTGAGCCACCATGCCCGGCTATCTCTAAGGTTTTAAGCAAAAAAGACAAACTAATGGTTGTTATCATGCTGTGAGAATGTGAGAAAGATGGAGATGAGGAAAGGTTTTGGGACTTAGCAAATAGGGAACTGGCATTAAGAAGAATACAGTGCCCTGGAAATAAAGATGGGAAGTTATCTGTATAAAAATTGCTTTAAGACAAGGCAAGAACCCGAGAAAGTGAGATTTGACGTTACTTAGTTGAATGATCAAAGTTACCAGTGCAACTTTGAAATGCTCCCTAAAATTAATCTAATCCAACCCTGATGGTCCATAAAAGTCAGATATAATTGGGAGTTTATTTTTATAAAAAATTTCTCCTAGTTTGTAAAGCGATCATCAAAATGGCGTTATTTTAGGTTTTGAGCTTGAAAGATTTTAGGCGACTTGGATATGTTCCTTTCCTTTATTAGAAACATTATTCCTTCATTGCAAAGAGCTCTCTTACATGAGGATGAAGTAGATAAGAAAGAAAATCATCTTTGCTGCAAGTAGACAATGACTATGGAAGAGTGGAACTGGAAAATAAGTGTCTCAGAGCTTTACTTTGGTTCAAAGAGGCTTTGAGGAGAAAAACTTTTAAAGCAAAATCTTATTTTAACATAAACTTTGAAGTTGTGTATTCTACCAGAAAAAAAAAATAGCAGCTCTACAGGATTGCTATCTTAACTAAGTTAACCTTGGTAAACTCAGAGGCTGGGCCCTCATCAAGTGTAAGTAGCAAATCAAACAAGGGTTGTTCTCCCAAAGGAGGCCAAAGGTCAGCAAATTACCATAGACGAAAATCCATTTGCTGGACAATTGTTTTTGTAAATAAAGTTTTCTGGAAGAAAGAGATGCCCCATTCATTCACTTGTCTATGGAAGCTTTGGGGGCTATAATTACAGAGTTAAAGAGTTACAGCAGAGAGTCATATGTGGTCCTCAGAGCCTAAAATGTGCACCATCTGACCCTCAACAGGAAAAGTTTCTGGACTCCTGGCACAGGGAATGAAAGGATCTTTGGCTGTCAAGCAATGAACATGCAATCATCTATTTCCCTATTTGTACATTCTCTATAATTTCTCTCAATAAGGGAAAGGAATGGTCATATTGACAATGGAAATCCCTATAGCGTGAGAATAAAAAATAGCAGAGCCCAGAGTAGCCCTGTAATTTGGACAAGGTCAGGGGTTATATCATGAATTTCAGTCATGATCCTCTTTCAAGTGTACCAATTTCTTGTGAATATTCTAGGAGGGGGAGAGAGAGAGATAGCTGTCTGTATTTCTGCCTCAGGCTTCTGAGTATATACCACTGAAAGCTAAGAGTGTGGATATTATTTCCTTGCCTCAGCCCTGCAACTCAGAACAGCCACATAAAATGGGTTGGCTAAGGTGTCATTCTGGGAGCCAGAAGACCTGCTCACACAGAGGCTCATTGTTTTAAGACTTGTATTTACTTTGGGTCCAGAATGACCTGTGTTTTCAACTCCTCAAATACTCAGAACCTCCCTTCTCAGAAACAGCCATATTCAGAGATGAACCACATTTTCTGCCTACAGAAACACTCAATTCAAGCTCAGAGTCAACTCACTTGGGAGGCAATGTGCCTGCCCAGCTCTAGAAGAGAAACTGAGCTGGGATGACCCATGATTTGCCAAAATCTGCATTGTTCTTCCAATAGTACACTTTACTGTAGAAGAAACCAAGAACACCATGCTCTATAACAAAACAGAATTACCACTCTACTCTTCTGGGATAGGACAATATTGGTTTTTCCCAAATGTAAGAGATTAAAAATCCCCGAGAACGTGTTCTTCTTTTTCACCCAACCAAGTGTGATTCATGAGCTTTTATTACCAGTGATATCATTGTTATCCCTACTAGTAAATTACTCTCATTGGTTTCTCTAAGAAAAACGTTAATTAAAACAGTTTTTATAATTGATCTTATTTTATATTGGACTTGAATTTTTTTTTGACAGAGTACGAACAAAACCAAAATATGATTTTCAGTGAAGATAAAATGAAGTCCAACTGGCAAGGCTAATAAATAGAAAAAATACTAAAAAACAAATAAATAGTCTCAGCGGTGAAGTTGAGCATCATTATGAATCCTGCAGACATTGCGAATAGATGGAATAGTATTATGAACAACTTTATTCTAATAAATATAAATATATGGAAATCAAAAATATTTATAGGGATACAAAACTTCCCAAAATTGACATGAAAGAGATGGAAAATATGAATCCTCCCATGTCTATTAAGGAAAGTGATTTTGTAATTCAAACCTACTGGAAAGGTAGAGGACAATTCTGGACTTAAATAATTTTCAAGTGAATTTTTTTTTTGCAGTTTTTGGCCGGGGCTGGGTTTGAACCCGCCACCTCTGGCATATGGGGCCAGCACCCTACTCCTTTGAGCCACAGGCACTGCCCTCCAGTGAAGTTTTTAAAAGATTATTTTGAATTAATTATAGACTTATAGAAAATTAAAAAATAATAGAATCCTGTAATCACTGACCCAACTTTCTCAAATAGTGGCATCTCACCTGTTAATTCTTCCCAAATAGTTAAGGGGGAGAAGATAATAGAAACCTTACATAAACTTCTAGAATGGAACAGAGTTATCACTTCCTAACTTTCTTCCTGAGGACAGCATCACCTTGACACTGGTACCAGATAAGGACAATATACATAGGGAAACTATAGGCCAATCTTCCTGAGTTAAAAGTCATAAAAAAATTTGTTTTGAAAAACAAACCCAATACTTTATAGAAATAAAAACATATCATGACCAGATTGCGTCAGACCAATAATACATGGGAGGTTGACAATTTAAAAGTCAGTAAATTGCACCTACCTTAAGGAAATAAATGAGAAAAATCATATAATGAGAAAATGTGGGATTAAATTCAAATCCCTATATAAAAGAAAATCCATATATAAAAGAAACTCTTGGCTGAGTAGAGTAGCTCATGCCTGTAATGCTAGCACTCTGGGAGACCAAGGTGTGAGGATCATTTAAGGTCAGGATTTCCAGACCAGCCTGAGCAAGAGCAAGAACAAGAGGCCATCTCTATTAAAAATAGAAAAACTCAGCTGGGTGTGATTGGAGGGCTAAAGTAGAAGGATAACCTGAGACCCAGAGTTTGAGGCTGCTGTGAGGTGTGACCACACCATTGCACCCTAAGAGAATGAGACTCCATCTCAAAATTAAAAATAAATAAATAAATGAGTAAATAAATAAACAGAGAGAAAAGAAAAAACAAAGAGAAAGAAATTCTTTAATCTGATAAGGTGTCTCTCCAAAATTCCAAAGGGAAGCATGACATGATGAAAGGTTCAAAGCTTTCCTTCTAAGATCAGAAACAATGGAAAATACTGCATTTTATATTCTAATAATTCTACATCAAGAAATGACTATTTTGGGGCAGTTGGGCATTTTTCCCTGTAGAAAAAATCCAAAAACCAATGGGCAGTATTCAAAAGTAGGCCTGCCAACAGTAGTTTCCTATGAAGAAATCCATTGTCTTTTAAAGGAAAGGGTTTGACCAAAAAACGCTATGACCTAATCCAACTATTTTAAATGGCTTAATTGTATGTTTTGTTCTATTTGGATTGGAAGGTAACTATGAAATTAAAGATGATGCATTTTGTTACTGTTGAAATATGGCTGGGCTATGATTAATGAGATGCCTCATATTCTAGTCATGCTGATTGCCTTAATCATTGTCCGGCTCTTTTTTCATATATTAATTACAGCATATATTTGTGTATTTTTCAGTAGACTGACATTTTATGCACAAGGGAATGAGCTTAATTTAAATGAGTTGTTAAGAAAATCGACTTCATGGAACTGTCTGATACTTATCATCCATCCTCGTGGATTTGATATTATCGAGAACAGTAATTAAAAAGCCTAATCTTCTATTTTATATTGGGGTAAAACCTAGAACATTCGGCCTATTCCCCACATTTTGTATGAGTACATTAGCTCTCTCTGTCCTGTCTACTTAATTTTGTTGTAATAATGTCACACTTATGTTAAGGATTTTAGAATGGGTAAACAACCAACTTTTCCCCCAAAACTTTGTGATCAGACTTTGTTTGAGCACATTATTTTAGGACATCTACTCCTCTACTTCTGGTTAGCTGATTGTTGAGAAATTCTTCCTTTTTATTCTTCAGAAGATTCAGGCACATTCTTCGTAGGCAATATCCAATGTCTAATTTATTGATTAATAAGATTTTCCTCTTTTTCTTCTCACATTGTCACATTGATCCACTCACCATCTTCAATGCTTTATTTTAATTCTAAGTGTTTTATTTTCTTATTTGCATATTTTGTGTATCCCACTTATTTATATTTCATTCTTATTAATCTTCACCTTTTCTATTAAATCAAAGGTCTCAGTCAGTGTTGTTTCCCACATCTGAAGACCCTCTCAGGCAATAAAACATATGGTACACTCACTGTAGAATACTGTTCCATAAGAATAGTTTAAAACTTTTCTTTTCTGGGAGTTGGCAATGGACAACCTTTGTGTTTCTATTCTAAAAATTGTCATACGTAAAATGATATGAAAAATTATCTTTCCCCTCATCGTTTTATGTAGTAGCATAGCAATGCAACCAAAGATCACTCACAAGTGTTTTATCTCCAAGAATACAGGAACAATTGTCTGTATCTTTCAGAAAGTGTACATATGCATGTGTATTTTAGATATAGAGCAAGCAAACAATATATTTACATAGGATGGATTATGAAATATATTCTTGTCTGCACCCAAGGGTGTGTCTCAGCAGTTGTAGATATACTAGGGGCAGTGACCAGTGACCAGTCATTTTCGTCCTCCTCCTCCTCCTTCCTCCTCCTCCTCCTCCTTTTCTTCTTCTTCTTCTTCTCCTTCTTCTTCTTCAACAGAGTCTCACTTTATTGCCCTCGGTAGAGTGCTGTGGCATCGCAGCTCAAGCAACCTCCAACTCCTGGGCTTAGATGATTCTCTTGTCTCAGACTCCCGAGTAGCTGGGACCACGGGACCCTCCACAACAATCAGCTATTTTTTGTTTCAGTTTGGCCGGGGCTGGGTTTGAACCCCCGCCTATACCCTTGGTATATGGGGCTGGAGCCATACTCACCGAGCCACAGGTGCCACCCTTCCCTCTTCTCTTTCATCCTCTCTCTTAAGCCTCAGCAGGGCTTCTCAGTGGGTAGTGAGAATCCAAAATGCAATGAGGAGGCTGGTTTGCCCATCACCCATTGAACCATCTTCTCTTCCCTCTGCTCTGAGGTCCACTCTTGGTCCTTCCAGGTATCGCTCACTGTGCAGGGACATCTGGTTTACATTTTAGGCAGTGAAAAATGATAATTATTTTCTGATGCTTGGTATTAGCAGACTTTTGCCATCCTGGTCTTGAAAAATCCGCATGATTTGTGCAAATAATTCATTTATTTGATACTAAAAATAGAAGTTTATGTTGGGTCATTGATTACAATGAAGGAAAGCAAAGAATTTTATGCACAAAGATATAAAGCATCCTCTGCAAACCAAGTGGTAAGGTAAAAAGGAACAAAAAACTTCAAATTTCATAAACATTTTTTCAAGAAATGTGACGTAACTGTCTTACCAAGTCAAGCGATTGATATTCCTGTAAAATAGAGTAGTAACAGGCATGATGATTTCTCCCACTTGAAACACAGAAGTAGTATACACGATGTTTTATTTGACAACCACATTGAGCCTCATTCTAATTTTGAATGCTAGTCTGGCCTGAGTGTCTTTGCATTCACAGTTCACACCAATGGCAAATGTGCCATAGGATTAAAAATTTTGAAGAGGCCAATTTGTAGAAATATCTGTTTTCTTAGACTTTAAAAATACGTTTTTGGATGTTCTAAGGACACATTAGAAGAAATATTTGAGGATACTGCTCTTAACAACTTCATTTCATAATACTGCAGTTTTGGTTTTTTTTTTTTTTTTGGTTTGTTTTTGGAGATAACAGTCTCACTTTGTAGCCCTTGGTAGAATGCCCTGGCATCATAGCTCATAGCAACATCAAACTCTTGGATTCAAGCAATTCTCTTGCCTCCACGTCCCAAGTAGCTGGGACTACAGGTTCCTACCATATGCCCAGCTACTTTTTAGAGACTGAGTCTTGCTCTGGTTCAGGCTTATCTGGAGGCCGTAAGCTCAGGAAATCCACCAGCCTTGGCCTCCCAGAATGCTAGGATTCCAGGTTTAGTTTGCTGTTAAAATAGATTAATAATGGCTGTGTTTTTCCTTCCTTTGAATCTTGTCAGGTCCTATCATTGCTTTATAAATAATATATGGCATAATTGAACTTGCAGCATCAATTTGCAGCAGCTGACCTATAAGACCAGCAGCTTCTACTTTACATTTCTTAAACCATTTGTTTTTGAGCTGCCAGATAAGGCCAAGGACCATTTTACAGGGCCTACCTGAAAAGGATCCAAGTCTTCATGAAGAAGGATGGAGTGCAGTGAGCCCAGCTTCCAGCTGTCTTCATTAAGACACCAGCCATGGACGGCGAACTGCCTTGGACTGTGGAGGCCAGAACAGCCATTGGATGCACACCACCAAGTTACAGCAACAAACACCACTTGGAGTGGAAGAACCATCTAGCTATGTCTTGCCCAACACTCTGACCCCACAAATCACAAGACATAATAATAAAATGTTTTTTTTTAAACAACTAAATGTTAGGGTGACTTGTTACACATTAATGAATTATTTGTGTGTATTATTCTCTAATATCTCCTTTATCAGATAAATCCCATGGCCAATCATAACTTCCTTGGCCTTTCTGTCTCTGTTAATCAAAACCTCACTTTCTGTCAAATCCATCTCTCCTCTTACTATATACCTGCACCTATGCTGATAAATGCTAACTGGGGCAAAACAAACAAAAGGAGAAAAACAACAACAAAGAACAGGTTATACTGTTGAGTTTCATTTAGAATTTATCACAATTAACTTCCTTTGGGTCTTTAATTTGCTCAGCAGACAGTGTTTTCCTGTTGTCCCACTCACTCAGTTCTCTTTTTACAACCTTCCTTCATTATCTAGCTTTTTTTGCTTTCAGTTTCCTTGAGAAAATAGAAGCAATCAGATGGAAAATTGCAGAATTTCCCACATCCACAAATATCCCACCTATCAACATCGGTACCTTTTTACTCCCCTATTTCTAGTAATTTTCTTTGTCTGCATACAAAGCAAACATTTCCATGTTTTAAAGTAGATTACATCCTCTTTCATCCTCTAAAGGGAAAACTGTGGCTTTTCTTGCATCCTCCTGTATCATCAGTTTTTCCCTGTCTGTGAGATCCTTTCCACAAAAAAAAATACATATGCTCTGGCTCGGTGCCTGTGGCTCAACGGGCTTAGGCGCCAGCCACATACACCTGAGCTGGCGGGTTCGAATCCAGCCCGGGCCTGCCAAACAACAATGATGGCTGCAACCAAAAAATACATATGCTCTGATTTCTCTCTTCAAAAAAAAAAAAAAAAATCTTCTACTGACTCCACATAGCCTCCAGTACTGTAATGTAACTCTGCTCCTCATTAGGGCAAAATCTTTGTAAGTGGTTGTCTACCCACTGTCTCCATTCTTCTTCTCCCTTTCTGTTTTGAATTCCCTCCATTTAAGCCTTGCTTTCACCACTCTGCTGAAATTGCTCTTGTCCAGATCACTATCATTTCTACTCTTAACTTTTCAATTGTTGATCCTCAGCCCTCAACTGCCTGTAAATAGCATTGCAATTCTTGAAGTAGATTTTTACTTGGTTCTCAAGTCATTACTCTCTCCTGGGTTATCTTCCAGCTCACTGGCTTCTCCTTCTTCATGCCTTTGCTTGTCCAGACTTACCTCCTTGACTTTTTAACACTGGATTGTTTGATGGCTCAGTCTTCAAGATCTCTTCTTTACCAACACCCTCCCCTAATGGTCCAAGTTCATGGCCTGAACACCAACTATCAGTTGACATCCACACATAACCTTTCTAGCATGGACCTGTCCTCCAAACCCTAGCCTTTTCATCTACCTTCCCACATAGTATTTCTGTTTTAATATCTAATAATCACCTTAAGATTAACATGTACAAAACCAAATCCCTCATATTCTCTCTAAAACCCTTGCCTTCCATACTCTTCATCATCAGTGCAAATGTAAACTTTGTCTTTCCAAATGCATCAGAACAAAATCCTTAAAGTCATCCTTGATTTCTCTCTAACACCCTCTGTCTCATCTGTTAATAAATTCTGTTGGCTCTACCTATCCATAATATACTATGTTTTAACACTTTCTCTGCTGCCAGCATAACCCAAGACACCATCATCTCTGGCCTGAATCATTATAATGGTCTGTTTACTTCTGTTCCTGCCCCAATAGTCTATGGTTAAGATAGCAGACAGAATGATCCTGTTAATGAAACAGGTCAGAGAATGAAAATCTACTTCAAATATTACAACTGCTTTCATTCTTACTCAGAAATAAAGTTGAAGGCCTTATAATATCATGCAAGGACCTGGACCTGACTGTCAACCCTCACGTCTTCTCTGACAAGTTCATTTCTTACTTGCATCACTGGTCTGCTAATCATTCCTCAACATGACAGTTCAAATCTCATTGTATTTATCTTTGCCAGATGCTGTGCCTGGATGTTCTTTCCATCATGATCTGAATGCCTCCTCTTTTTACTTCCTTGAGGTCTAGGCTCTAATATTTCCTTCTCAATCATGCCTACCCTGGCCACCATAGTTATAACTGCAATCCATCCCGAATCCTACAACTCTCTAACCCTTTCTTGTCTTATTTTCTCCAGAGAATACACTTATTAATTAGCTATTGTTGATTTCAATACAAGCACTTAGCTTAATAAGGGTAGAGATTTTGATGTATTTGATTGGATGCTGTGCCCCTAGCATCTCAAATAGTTCCTAGTGGATAGCAGGTAATCAGTGAGTATCTGTAGAATCAATCAGTGAATAAGTTATTCAGACAAAGAGATAACAAACTTACAAAGAATTACAAGGAAAAAGCTAACAAACAACAAACAGAATTGCAAATAATTGGAATAAAAGTTAAAAATGACTAAAGCTATGAAAAGAAGTTCACCTAATCAGAGTTATACAGAGGTTTCATTAGTATAGATTAATATATAATTTAGACCGCACTCTACTCTGGAACGATCTGAGCTAAGGTGCTATTATTGTTTCCTTTTTATAGATGAGAAAATGCAGGCCTAGAGAAATCAAACAATTTGCTTAAGGTTATACAGAATAGTAAATAGGAAATTCCAACATTAAAATCAAACATTTTGCTCTAGATTTCATACAGTTAATCACTGCTTATTACTTCTAATTTTACAGGTGGAGATACTGAGTTTCTGGTGTTAATGAATTTGTTCCAAATTACACAGGTGAGAGTTTGAACTCAGACTGTTAGGTGTCAGAGACTATTTTTAAAATTGTTACATTATATGGTGCTCTAGGGTTTTAACCCCTTCCTGTTAAGGCATAACTAATCATGTAACACAAGTAAATAAAGGTGTTTAAGCATGAGGTTGACCTAAGGGTTATACATTAAATTTCATGCATAGAAAGGGTACATGATGCAATATGTGGCATTTGTGAGTGAAAGTGGATCCCACTCACCAAACGATGAGGCTCAGTTTTGGTTCACTTTGAAAGAAGCAAGCAGGGAACACGTCCTAATTAGAGTGCAGCAAGATGTAGGACTTCAGCTATTTTATTCCTCTTTTTGGTTTGGGAATATCTCCATGACCCACCCGTAGTTGTCATTGCTGGAAGTTTGTCCAGTACAAGTCTCCCTTTTTCCACTCTACTCCCCAAATGATACTCCCCTACCTTTCTTCCCTTAATAAGTAGTACCATATTTCCCAAAGAGACTCTACTGATATTTTAGGAGGAAGAAAATCCTTTTTCTAATCATCACAAATCATTTCCACATAACTCAGGGGCTAAGTAAGCTACAAATTCTAAATATATGAAGAAATTATTAATGTTTAAAAACACAATATTGCTTGAGTTTCAGATTTAAGTGAGTGAGCCTGAAGTATTTATCAGAAAAAAGTCATTTGCATAATGTAATCACACATTCCTCTGTCTTTGACACCCAATCCAGGTTTCAGTGAAATCTCATAAATAAAGGCTTCCCTTTTGATTTCAGGTATAATAGCAGATAGACTCTGTTGTAATTCAGCAAGTACCATGCCAATCGGTTTCAAAAAAAATAAAAATTAGACTCTTGGAAGTATGGCTCTGCAAAACCATTTTTAGGACATTCCAGGATGCTAGGAGTCACCAGTGCTATTTTCTTTGGCAGCCCTCTTGGGACAGACATCGGTAGCAGGACAAAGGATAGGAATGATTCAGCCTGGTGGTCAATACATCTCATTCTAAATCAGAGATGCCCACCCTTTTGCTTAAAATATATATTATTTTAATAATCCACCCATCTACTATTATCAGACAGGGGTAAATGATGATAATATCACTTTTAGGAAATGTGACACAATCGTTTTTGTTTAATGAAAGTAATACATTTTATGGCCTTTGGGTGCATTGTTTGTGTTCTCAAAGAATATCCTTGAAAATTATTTAGCAAAAGCTAAAGTATAATATTATGGCCTTCAGTTTTCATTTCATGGACAAGCTTAGACCACTATGCACCTTATACTATTTCAGTTGGGCTTTTTGATTTATCAGACACGGACTGGAAAATATTTGATTAAGAAAAGAAAAGTCTTTCCCCAGTCCAATAGAGCTGGATAACTAAAATCTACAGAGAACTCAAATTAATCAATGAAAAAGGTAAACAACCCAATCTACCACTGGGCAAAAGACATGAATAGAATCTTCTCTGATGAAGATAGATGAATGGCTAACAAATATTGGAAAAAATGCTCATCTTACCTGATCATCAGAGAAATGCAAATCAAAACCACCCTGAGTTATCACCTATACCCAGTGAGAATGGCCCACGTCGCAAAGTCTCAAAGCTACAGTTGCTGGTGCAGATGTGGAGGGAAGGGAACACTGTTGGTAGGTTGCAAACTAATACTGCCTTTTTGGAAGGAAGAATGGAGAATACTCAAAGAATTCAAATTACAACTCTCATTTGATTCTGCAATTCCATTACTGGGCATACCCAAAAGGGAAAAAAAATCATTTTATCATAAGGACATTTGCAGTAGATTATCACAGCTCAATTTATAATTGTCAAAATGTGAAAACAACCTAAATGCCCACCAACCCAGGCATGGGTTAACAAGCTGTGGTATATGTATACCATGGAATACTATTCAGCCATTAAAAAGGTGGAGACTTTACATCTTTTGTATTAATGTGGATGGACTTGAAATACATTCTTCTTAGTAAAGCATCACAAGAATGGACAAGTAAGAATCCAGTGTAGTTGATACTAATATGAAGCCAGTTGACGACATAATACAAGGCATGGGTAGGGGAACAAGGGAGCAGGTAGAGAGGAGGGAGGGGGATGGGGTCCCGGTGTACAGCACCTCTTGGGGGCAGGACAAAATTATAAGAGGGACTTTATCTAACAAATACAGTGTAACCTACAACTTTGTACCTTCAATGAATCCCAAACAATAAAAAGAAAAAAAAAAAAAAAAAAGAAAAGTCTTGAGCAAACACATGCTATGCTGTGTCCTATTTAAATGTTGATCTTTTCCTGGGGCCAGGGGTCTGGTTTCATTTGGGGGCAATACTTGAGATGACAGAAGGTCACTGGAAGGCAAGATGTATTCTCATAGCCAAATTGATCTAATCCAATGTGAATCCTGAATGATAAGAAACATTGATTCAAACGATAACTGGCATTCCCAAGTGAGTACTCATCTGTTTAGACTGTCACCTACTTCAATTTCTGAAGAAGTTTCCCAACGTGCATTCTGTGGTGAAATTAAGCACAGACTTCAAGGGAGCTGCTCAGAAAGCAGTAGTCAAATTGTCAATGAAATAGTGTCCATCAACCCTTAAAAATGGAACATTCCCTCTTTCCTTGAAGTACTACTATGCGGATGTGCAGGAGCTTATGAGACTGAAAAACAGAGGGAGAAAGAGGTAAGGAAACAAGGGCAAGTCATGTCTAACTCTTCTGTAATTTTCAAGTGGAAAATGAAAAAGAATTAATTCCCTACTTGCAGAAGACTAAAAATATAACAATCAGATTATGCTGCACACTGCAGCACATAACTGAATTTTATTTAAATGGACCGATGACCCATTCATTGGCAACTTTAAGTTTTTTGTATTTTCTCATAGTAGGGTGGGTGTGCTTGGGAGATAAGAAAAATAAAAATAAAATAAAATAGTTTACAGCATTTATTAGGGGGATTTAAAATATCTTGTCTTAGCATATCACTGAGTGGATACAGTATGGTCAAAACTTCTACTCTAGTTTAAAAATAAAAATAAGAAAACAGAATTTGTTTGATTTAACTCCCACTTCAGGAATTAAGGAAATAGAAATGTTTGCTTCCAGAGACTTCAGGGAAGTTGGTGTGGGGATGGTGGTTATGTGTTAAATGTGTGTGCGTGCAGCTTACCACGGGGCCCTCTCCCTGCCTCTCGCTCCTTCACAGTCACCTCACCCTTCTCTGGAGAGCACATTTTCCCCTCTGATACTGTTGCCCATGAGCTCTGCCTGTCTCAATGCCAGGCGACACCTGTCAGGTTCACATCCACAGCTCTGGTCCACTCTTTCTACTTCCCATACTGGATGTTCTTTCTCATATTTTCAGTTCTTTTTGTGTTTAACTTTCCAATTATCTCTGTCCTGAACCAAGGAAAATGCCCTATTCGTGCCTAGACCCTGAATGGTGATATCAAGAATTGTCCTCTGACAGCAGTGCCCGTTTAGGGGGCTTATTCCAGGCCAAGTGCTCTGTGCACTGTATTTCTTCCCTCTCTGTTCCACGCTGCAGGCTTTTTCCCTTCCCTGGGATGCTCTCCTCTCCATCTACCTCAGGTCTCTGCGGAATGACAATTTCCTAGGAAATCTTTGTAACATTCCCCCAAGCCATTATGAAAGTCTTCCTCTTAGCTTACATCACAATTGTAGCTTGGCTTTTATTGGAGTTTAAGTTTCATGCATGTCTGCACTCAGGATCTGCCCTCTGTACAGCCTCCCACCCGCCCTCCCCATCCCAACCAAATTTCTTGTTCTATTAGCCCAAAGCCATTGACAACATGATAGGACAGACACGTAAGGCCACCGGGTGAGGCAAGAAGAAGATATTCCCCAAGACATTTCAGATGAAGTATGTTGGTTTATGTGTGATGGGAACCCATAGAAAGTGATAGAAGAATAACGGTCCAGGTGGTTGATTTGAAACATTCCAAGGATCCCCAGAGACAGAGCTTGCATGGAGCTCAAGCATGGTCCTTAATTGGGGGCTGCAAGAGCGCTTCACACCTGGACATAAGCCATTCAGTAATGACTGGGGTGACCAAAGGATGATCTACAGGGCCCATGTGACTACTCTGGTCTGTGTACAAACCCTGAGCCCATCACAGATCATTGTGGAGAGGGGGACAGCGGCACTGGGAAGTCTGGAGCAGATTTCATATACTATAAGATACAAGGAAAAGAAAGACATGCTTTACTTTTATTGCACTCACATTTTTGGAGTTATCTTCATACTGACAGAGGAAATAGTGGTGGTCCTGCTTTCTCTAAGCTATCAGGAAGTTCATATCTGAGTCGCACCTTGTGTGAAGTTATTCTTAGCACCATCAAGGTTGTTGGAAGGACAAAGAAGCAAATAAAGTGCTTATTGTTGATCCTCATCCCATTTCACTACTGATGCCTCTGCAACTTAGGTCAAGTGTCCAGACTCCCTGGGTCTCAGCTTTCTCATCTTGAGAATATCAGTAACCATACTTTGTGTATGTATGTGAATGTATATATAATATATAGAAACAGGATATTTTGTTAGAGGAAGTAAAGAAGATGTTCCAGATTAGGCCACTTTTATTTAAATGTCTTCAACTTTAAAGTAACATTCTTCAACTCAACATTTGGTTTGAGATTGTTTTTCCATGCTGATAATATTTATCTAGTTAATCAATGTTCACTGCTGTTCTTCATTATGTGGTATATGTCTTTCTGATTACTTAATTCATTCAGCAAATGTGTAGTGAGCACTAATTTTAATCAAAGAACCCTGTTGTGGAGGCACTGGAGTGAACTAAACAGATGAAGTCCGTCTTGCACGTAGCTTGCTTTCTTACTGGGCAGGAGAGACAGCAGGTAATGAACCAACCAACATACAGTGGGTCAGCTAACATGTCCTTAAAGAAATCAAAGCTACATAAAGGAATGAAGAATGACTGAGCGGGCTGCTTTACACGGTGCAGTCAGGAATGGGGTTCATGATAAGGCAGCAACTCAGTAGAGTTGAATTATTGTACACAGATATGATTTAATAAAAAAGAAAAAAAAAAAAAGAAAAAAAAAAAAACTGAATGAGTTCCACAGATATTGCAGGGAAGAATATTCTGAACGGAGGGAAGAAAGTTGCAAAGATGAAGAGGAGAAAGCATTCTTAACACTTTTAAGGAATGGTGAAAAGACCCATTTGATTGGAGAAAGAGGGATTGGAGATAAAATCTGACAGATCAAATGTCCTCATCTGGGCTAATAGGTCAGGTAGGACCCTGAGACTACAGGAAGCATTTAATCACAAAGGTGATATGTTGCAACTACAGGGGCAACGTCACATGATTTTAGTTGTATAAGGATCATTCTCACTTCTTTATCAAGAAGAAAATTGTAACATGCAAGCTGGGAGGCAAAGACGCTGGTTTAAATGTCATTACTGTAATCCAGGCAGGTGAGCAAAATATGGAACAAAATTGCAATGGTGTAAGTGGTCACATTGCAACTTTTTTTTTTTTAATGTTAGGGAGAGTCACCTACTATGCTGATGGTTGGGATGGACAGAGAGTTCACAGAGAAGAAACAAAGATAACTCCATATTTTATTAATCAATTCTTACACTGATCTTCAGGCTCCTCCTCTAGTTTACTATTTAAACTGTGTGTGTGTTAATTTTTTGTGATATGGATTCTATACATCATCAAATTATTTTATCATTCTCTGTGAGATTTTGAGAGTTCCGAAAGATGTTCATTCAGAAATTTTTCATGCCTTTCTGCTTGAGTCATTCTCAATTCTTATTCCCTCCCATAAAATTTATTTTTGTTTTCTGTTTTTCAATTTTTGTCACTTTATTTCACTGGCAGTATCAATTTCTGTCAAATATATGTGGTGATTTGTAATATTTTTCCACCAAATAAATGTTGCATCCCTCCTTTGCAGAACCTAAATGTGATGTTCTAATGACTAACATGTTTGTGAAGCTGTAAGTTCCTTGGGCATGTTTCAGGGGTGTATATATAATGTGATTATAAAATAATGATCTATTTATCCTATAATCTTGGAAACTATACACACAATATTCTAATTTTTTAAAAATTTATTTATATACTGTTTAGTATTTTGCAATTAAAAGTTTTTTTTTTTTATTGTGGCAAATGCACTTAGCACATGACCTAGCTTCTTGACAGATGTTAAATGGACAAAGCAGTATTGTTAACCTGTGCAGAAGATTTTAGAAAGTATTCATCTTGTACAACTAACATAATATATCTGTTGAAGAGAAACTTTCCTGAGCCTCAGGCAAGCACCATTCTCCTTTAAGTTCCCATGAGCTTGGTTATTTTAAATGCTTCATGTAAGTGTTATAATGCAGGATTTGTCCTTATGTGTGTGGCTTATCTCACTTAGCATCAAGCCCTCCAGGTTCACCCACGTTGTTGCATTTGGTAAGAAGGTCAGATGCTGTAGCAGCTACAAAAAGTGCAGGACTTCCTCACAAATCCACAGGTAGAATCACAGCCTGACTCAGAGGTCTCACTTCTGGGTAAATATCCAAAAGAGATGAGATCAGGATCTCGAAGAGACACATAGCATCTGTACGCCCATGTTTACATATGCTGTGCTATTCCTGCTGTGTGTATGTGTATATTTTGATAATAAAGCAACTGTTCTGTCATTTCCTTCCTTTATTTGCGAATGGAGGTTGCAAATACAGCACAGCAGCTATAGATCATCTGCAGGAAGATTTGCATGCGGTGTGGAAAGCAGGCAAAGTACCAACCACTTAGTTGCTGGAAGTGCAATTAAGTCTTTAAAATGGGGCGGGCACGGTGGCTCACTCCTGTAATCCTAGCATTCTGGGAGGCCGAGGAGGGTGGATTGCTTGAGCTCAGGAGTTCAAGACGAGCCTGATGTGCAAAAGCGAGAAGGAGTTTCTAAAAATAATTGGGCATTTGGGTTGCTTCTCCTGAAGGGGCACAATGCAGGGGTGTACGGCACACGTTGTGGGTCAGGGACATGACTAGTAGAGGGACTCTACCTAACATATTCAGATTTTGTGAATTGGTTGTTTGTACCTTCATATTAATCTGAAATAAAAAAAATAAACATAAAAAGAGCCAGGCTTTGTCGCTGGTGCCTATAGTCCCAGCTACCCAGGAGGCTGAGGCAAGAGGATCACTTGAGCCCAAGGAATTTGAGGTTGTGTGAGCTACGAGCTACAGTGCTTGACCCAGGGTGACAGAGTGAGACTTTGTCTCAAAACCAAGAAAAAATTAAGATGAAGTGAGATTTACTCCTCTGGGGATTTGTTTTTTTGGATTGTAGAATGTCCTCACATTTGATGACAACATCTTAAGAGTAGGAAAAAGAAATTATGGAAGAAAAAATTCTAAGTAATAGCAATGATACCAAATGATTAATTCTGTTTCTTACCAAAAATAATGTTACAGCCAAAGAGCACTTTTGTTACCTTGTTGAATTTAAAGGTTTTTATTGTGTTTGAATCATGTTATATTTTACTGTTTTAAAATTCCACACTTGAGAAACGAAATCAATATTGCGGTCTATAATTCTTGAGTTGTGGTAAGATTTGTGTATAATTATATAAATGAACTTAATTTTAATATATCTAGAACATAAACTAATTAATCGATTTCAGCAATAGAGTAAGTTCAAGCCCATTTATGAAGTATGTGTACTGGGGTTGGCACCTCCTAATTGTGAGTCAAGGACCCCAGTTATTCACTAGGCAAGATACCTCTTCCAAGCCTCTCCCAAGCATTATACATTTCTCTGACCAAAATGTATAATGAGGACAAAACATAAAAAAGATGCACCAACTTAGAAATTTAAGTTTCATAGGCTAGTCCTTAAAAATGCTATATCAAGGATAGAATCATTACTTATCTTTAATACGTAAGAGAAAAGAATGAGCTGGTGAAAGACATAGTTTTATTTCAATGAAAGAACTATAACATTTTAGAACTTTGGGTAGTCTATCATCTATAGCCATGTAGTCTAATGTAGCCATGTAGTCTCATAGTTAAGGTTACACAAGTGTGTAAGTATCAGTCAGAAGTGTGAGAGTGCAGTGAATCGTGGATGCTGAATGAAGGAGCAGGGCTCCAACCTTAGAGAAATTTCTAATTCTATTTCAATTACATATATGGTTTAACTAAATTTCTGTTTATTTTTGACACTGTTTTTATGGTCTTCATTAGTCTAAAATTTTTCAACAAAATATCATACTAGCTAAGCAATGGCACAGAAAAAACAAATATTTCCAACCCCTCCATCTTTTCTTCCTTTCCATTTTTAGCAATTGGGCTGAAAAATCTGAAAAAAAAATAAAAAAAACCCTAATCATAAAATATATTGGTTAATTGATTTGGTATCTCTATCAAGTAACAATTTCATCTGCTCCTTCCTCCTCCTTCCTCCATTCCTCCTTCCCTTCCTTCATAATGTGCAGTGATGTGCTTGGACCCAGCTCGCACCAGCTAATGGAAACTCAGGCTACAGATTTTTTTCCTATTCTGCTTCCAGTGGCCCCAAAGTGGTAGGTTGAAATTGGACACAGTGAGACTATTTATACAATGAAAATTTATACAATGAAAGTAGCAAATGCTATAAATCATCATCACCTTCCCTTCCCACTCCCAAAGCACAGTGACCTAATTCCTGGCTATTAAATATTTATAACACAGCATTGATTATCTTTTTTTTTTTTTGCAGTTTCTGGCCGGGACCGAGGCTGGGTTTGAACCCACCACCTCCGGCTGGTGCCCTACTCCTTTGAGCCACAGGCGCCGCCAATAGCATTGATTGTCATGCCAGCAGCTCTACTTGGGGTTGGTTTGAAAATGAAACATAGTGGAAAGTTGATGATAAAACTGAAAATAATGGGAAGTAATTGAAAGTAAGTTGTAAATTGAACCCAAAATTTAAAGGGAAATTTGATTTTAAAATTCTACATCCTCAAATTTGAAGAAAAGAAAGACCACAGTAGAACCTCTGTAAGCTGACCTTTCAAAGTACTGTAACAAACTGGTCAACATGTGGAGGTGGTTAATTTGAGGGAAGTAAGTCTGCTGTACTGATATGTCATGTGATGCGTGTCTGGTCCATGAAAATTAGGTCAACTTAAGGAGGTGGTCGATGTAGGGAGGTGGTCAACTATAGAGGTTCCACTGTAATTTCTTGCAAATGAACTGAGAAAGAACCACATTTTTCTTTCTTTAGTATTATGAAAGCCACCTTTAAAGTGGGCAATTCTTTGACAATCTCTAAAGGCTCAAGTGATAATATTTTAAAGTAGATATTTAGTTTATTATGTTTCAAATTATAAAACAATGTATTTCACTATATCAAACTTTCATTTTTGTAGCTTTTTGAACCAAATGGTTAGATTATTTATTTTAATATTAATTATCATTATAATATTTTCTACTGAATATACCTTTAGAAAAATTTTAATAAATTTTTACATGTACTCCTTCACCGCTATCATTTTCACTATTTTCTGAATACTCTGAAGTTTTAGCTTTAATTTTTTGTTTGCCCAGTTACTCAGGAGATTTATTCCTTTTCACTATCCAAGCAGTTTGAGTCTTAGATGTTATTCTTTTGTCATTCAGTTCTAGTTTTATTTCAGTTTGATCTGAGTATTTGGCCTGAGCCTAAAAACTTTTTAAAAGAGTTTTTTAAAAAAAAACAAAACAAAACATAAGAATGATTTCTTTTTTACTATAGCAGAATTGTTTTTTATATACATTCCTTAAACATGGGTTTGTATATATATGTAGCTATTTAATCAGCTCATTTTTCAAATCATTCAAATTATATGACTTTTCTATACAATTGTTGTCTTCCTTATCTAGCATTGATGCAGTTCAATCAATGTCAAATCATTGTAATTATGCTTATATCAGTATAATCTTAATTTTATTTAAGTCTAATCATTTGTGTTTTACATGTTTTGAATGTTATCTGGTGCCTAGCAGTTCTACTATTACTCCTTCACCAAACGATACTTCTGTAAATGTAAAATATCCCTCTTTTTCAAACTTCAGTAATTTTGCCAAGCATGCTATTTTTCTTAGTTTTTCTCTCTGCCTTTGTTATTTACTTCTCTACAATTTCTTGACAGTATTGGTCCATTTGTCTATCTTTTAAAAGAAATTATGTCATTGCATTTTATCATTTTTCTTTGTTCAGATCTTAAAAGAAGTGATGAAACCTACAGGTCACTTTCTTTCAATTGATGTTAAATCTGTACGTTTACTAAGCTTTCTTTCTTGTGAGTTTCATTTTGTGATTTTTGCCTTTTCTGCCTCATTTCTCCTCTTATCTTTACTTCTATTTATTGAAATATTGCCTATATTTTCTTAACTCTTTTCTCTTCATGTGATTTTAAGTTACATATGCTATTTTTACTCTGATTATTTCCAGATTAAAAATAATCTATGTGGCTTATTGAATTCTATATACTGTGATGTAGGAACCCAGCCCTCCTCGTTCATCTCTGCCATCCCAACTTTAGACTAGGTCTTTGCACAGGGAGGATGCTACACATTTATTTAATATATGAATTAATTAATCAGTAAATGTTATTGATAAAATTTAATTGATTTACTATAACTGAATAAGAAGAGAAACTAAGAATACTTTCATTTCTTCCCTCTTCCTCAATTCTATTCTTACTCTGCTTTTATTGAAATAAAAATGAATATTGCCATTAACTTATTTTTAAACAGTACCTTCTTGCCATTCAAGAATTACTTTGTGACATGGATCAAATTTCATAACTGTGTGTATAACAATTACTCAGATACCAGCTCTGTGTTGAGATGATTACTCACCGCCATTTCTTGTGAACAACACATACCCTCAAATTGAGTTAATTTCTTGGTATTGATTCATTTCTTGGTTGAATGAAGTACTTCCTTGAGTAATTTTTTCAAGACAGAAAAGTGGGCAACATACTTCCTGAGTCATTTCATGTCTGCGAAGGTTGTTCTGCCGTCACTAATGAACGTTGACTTGGCTGAGGTTAGAATTCTTGGGTAACAAACTTTCCCCCAGAAACTCTGAAAATGCTTCTTCAGTGCCCCATTTCAGGCAATGCTATGGAAGAAAAGTCTGATGGGATCTGACACTTCTCACTTTATTCTTTTCTGCATAGAATATTTTAGAATATTATGTTCATGCTCAAAGTAATACACAGTAAGTAGAATCAAGTTTACCATAGGCTGGGAAGGGTAGTGGGGAGGGAGGATAAAGAGGAGATGGTTAATGGATACAATAATTTAGTTAGATAAAAGGAATAAGGTCTAGTAGTTGGTAGCTCAATAGAGTAACTATAGGTAACAACAATTTTTGAGTATTTTTAAATAACTAAAAGAGTCAAATTAGAATGTTCCTTACGCAAGGAAATGATAAATGCTTGATGTGATGGCTACCCTAGTTACCCTGATTTAATCATTACACGTTGTATTCCTGTATC
Source organism: Perodicticus potto (assembly GCA_963574655.1). Lineage (NCBI taxonomy): Eukaryota > Metazoa > Chordata > Mammalia > Primates > Lorisidae > Perodicticus > Perodicticus potto. The sequence goes on along the minus strand of CAUYRH010042527.1, from coordinate 1,811 downwards.
AAATATCACATATACCCCATAAATATTTGCAACTGTTTAAGTATCCATAATACTTAAAAATGAAAAAACTTAAAAATCCAACATAATCATTCTTTATTTAATTGAAAGTTGATTTTTATGGATATTAAAAAAGTATTAGCCCTAGTATTAGATCTAGTATTCTTAAACCCTCAAACTAAATGTTCAAACTTGCTTCATCTCAGAAATGTTTAAAATTAATTTGATGACTGCATCTGTTTGATTTTTAGAATTCTGTTTTACACTTTGAGTTAGTCCATTTTGTGTTACTGCTGTAAAGGAATACCTGTGACTGGACAATTTATAGGGAACAAGTTTTATATTTGGGTCATGGCTCTGCAGGTGGTGCAAGGGGCATGGCACCAGCATTGCTTCTGGTGAGGGCTTCAGGGAGCTTGCAGTCATGGTGGAAGGGGAATGGGGAGCAGGTGTATCATGTGGCAGAGAGAGGTGGCAGACAGACGTTGCAGAGAAGAAGGAGGTGGATCCAGGCTCTTTTAAATAATCAGCTCTTCCATGAACTAATAAAGTGAATACTCAGTCAGTATCACAAGGGCGACAAGCCTTTCCTGAGGGATCTGTCCCCGCATCCCGAAACCCTCCATCAAGCCCCACTTTTACCATGGGGAATAAATTTCAACAGGAGATTGAACATCATGCTGGATGTTATATTCTTTCAGATTGAATTAGGAATGAGGAGGATTATACATTTCTTAGGGGAAAAAAATTGATTTCATAGATAGTATATGTTATAGGGCCTTTGGAAAGTCCTTTATATTGATCTGCTGTATTTTTTTCACATATCATTCCATTTTCTGCACAAACATGATCATAAGATGCCTGTAATAATTCAATATGTGATTTGAATCACATTCCATGAGATACCAGGTAGGTCATTAACACAGGAAAACAAAACAAAACAAAACATAATCCCCAAAAGGAAAATATGCTTTCATATACATAGGCATGTGTGTGTGTGTATATATATATATATACATATACATATATATTTTTTTGAGACAGAGTCTCATTTTGTCACCCTCGTTAGAGTGTGGTAGCGTCATAGTTCACAGCAACCTCAAATTCTTGGGCTCAAGTGATCCTATTGCCTCAGCCTCCCAAGTAGCTGGGACTATAGGCGCCCACCACAGTGCCTGGCTATTTTTTAGAGTTGAGAGTCTTGCAGTTGCTCAGGCTGGTCTTGAACTTGTGAGCTCAGTCAATCCATCCACCACAGCCTGCCAGAGTGTTAGTATTACAGGTGTGAACCACCATGCCTGGCCTTGCTTTTATATTTTTTATACAGTTTTTTAAAAAACACTGCTAGGATCTAATCAGCCACAAGAAGTAGTGGAAAGAGGTCTCAAATCCAGACCCTGGGGACATTCACAGGGTGTTTTCTACTCAGCTGCTTTGCTTGCTTGTGGACCTGTAGGCACAGTTCTGTGAAGTTTTTGTGCCTTATGTTGACTGAATTTTTTTTCTTTGTTTTTTTTTTCTTTTTATTGTTGGGGATTCATTGAGGGTACAAGAAACCATGTTACATTGGTTGCATTTGTTGGGTAAAGTCCCTCTTACAATTGTGTTTTGCCCCCAAAAGGTGTGGCACACACCAAGGCCCCAAGACCCCACCCTCCTCGCTCCTTCCCTCTCTCTGCTCTTCCTTTCCCCACCTCTCCCTCATTCTTTCTCTCTCTGCTCTCCCCTTCCCTCACCCCCATTGAGTCAATAATTGTCATTAATTGTCCTCATATCAAACTTGAGTACATGGGATTCATGCTTCTCCATTCTTG
>CAUYRH010042525.1:0-20038 GCA_963574655.1 Perodicticus potto | reverse complement strand
AAAGTTCCACCCCACAGGTACCCTTCTCATTGGCCAGTTTGAATCAAGCAGGAGATGCTATTCCAGCCCCTACAGAACTACAGGATTTCACAGAACTTGAAAATGTCCAAGTTCTAAGAAGTTACAAATTCCTAAGGGCTGAGTCGCCATGGAGAGGACCCTGCAAGTGTATCCTTGTGGTCTCCTTGAGAAGACCGATTCTCGTAGACCTCACCCTTCTCAGGTATCCTCTCTCAGCGGGTTCAAACCCGGTCCCGGCCAAACCACAACAAAAAATAGCCGGGCATTGTGGAGGGCGCCTGTTGTCCCAGCTACATGAGAGGCTGAGGCGACAGAATCGCCTAAGCCCAGGAGTTGGAGATTGCTATCAGCTGTGTGACGCCATGGCACTCTACCCAGGGCAATAAAGTTAGACTCTGTCTCTACAAAAAAAAAGAAAGAAAGAAAGAAATGCAAAATCCCGAATCCATCCCAGACCTGCTGAATCAGAAACTTTGCTGGACATAATTCCCAATCTGTCTTCTAATAAGCTTTCTAGATGATTCTGATGAACACTAAAATATTTGAAAACCACTGTCCTTAACCACATTCCAATATCAGCATCGTGCCATCTCAGCACCTCCTACCCACACACACAGTATAATTTACTCCTGATTTCTGGTTTCAAGAATAGCAGAACCGGCTTGGTGCCTGTGGCTCAACGGGGCTAAGGTGCCAGCCACGTACACCTGAGCTGGCAGGTTCAAATCCAGCCTGGGCCCGCCAAACAACAATGACAGCTGCAACCAAAAAAATGGCCGGGCGTTGTGGCGGGCACCTGTAGTCCGAGCCACTTAGGAGGCAGAGGCGGGAGACTCGCTTGAGCCCAGGAGTTGGAGGTTGCTGTGAGCTGTGATGCCACTGCACTCTATCCAGGGTGACAGCTTGAGGCTCTGTCTCAAAAAAAAAAAAAAAAAGAATAACAGAACCTTCTCTAATTTTTTTTTTTTTTTTTTTGAGACAGAGGCAGTCTCAAGCTGGTGCCCTAGGTAGAGTGCTGTGGTGCCACAGCTCACAGCAACCTCAAACTATTGGGCTCAAGCGATCCTCTTGCCTCAGCCTCCCAAGTAGCTGGGACTACAGGCTGAAATGGTGGCACTCGACTGGCAGAGATCTCACAGACCACCAAGGCTTGTACAAAAGGTCTTTATTGGTGGGGGATGCTGCAGAGCAGCACTAAGGAGGAGAGAAGAGAGAGAGAGAGGAGAGAGAAAGGAGAGAGAGAAGAGAGAAAGGAGGGACACAGAGGGAGAGAGCAGAGAAGAAAGAGAGAGAGCCAAAAGAAAAGTGTACCCTTAGCCAGGCGTTGTGGCGGGCACCTGTAGTCTCAGCTACTTGGGAGGCTGAGGCAAGAGAACCGCCTATGCCCAGGAGTTGGAGGTTGCTGTGAGCTGTGTGACGCCACTGCACTGTACCGAGGGTGATAAGATGAGACTCTGTCTATAAAAAAAAAAAAAAAAAAAGAAAGAAAAGGGTACCCTTATATAGCTTCAGTTAGGGGAGGTGACGAGATGGTAGAATAGCCAATAAGGAGTTACTGCTCTGGTGGGAAGAGCCGTTAGGGGCAGGCCATAAGTTTGTAATTTTCAGCGAGTAATTGGGACAGGGAGAGGAGGTAAGTTTTGTGACTGGGAGTTAAAGAGATGTTTAGTAGGCAACTCCCTGTGCTTGGAAAAGAGGGGCTTTTCTGAGGCAATTACCTAACATTCCCCCCTTCTTGATATGTTAAAATTAGAGGGTTGGCCTTGGGATAGGGAACGTTCTTCCTGCTGAGAGGGCACATAGTTTTAATGGCCAACTAGAGGGTGATTATGATTTTTTCCTTGGGAGGATGTAAGTCTTTGCTTTCAGACTGTCCTTTTAGCAGTGGCTGTTTAGAAGTGGTGTTCAGGAAAGTCTTAAGGCCTGGAGTAGAATGTAGTCCATTTACGAAGAACAGTTTTTTTTGTTGTTGTAGGTTGGAGCACCAACTGAGTACTTACCTGTTCAGACAACTTTGACAGTTGAGTTTAAATAAAATGGGTTATGCATGGAGTCACAGTCATTAGCCTAAGGATGACAATTACAGATGTGAGGAAGGGTAGAAGTGTAACCCAGAGTGGGTTTTGAGTGAAATAAGAGGAGAAACCTGATGATTCTGATTTATTTTGTTTTTTTTCGGAGTTTGAGGCTTTCTTGGAGTGAATGGACTTTGTTAGTGATGATTTTAGATTTATTAACAGAGAAAAAACATCAACTTAAAGGGAGAGAGGTTGGAGTGTTTTTTTTGGTAAGGAATGTAGGCGTAGAAGTGCCAGGGGTAGAAGAGTGATTTAGTTTAAGTGAAGTTTGAGCGAAAGTTTGGTTAAGATAGATTTTAGGGATTTATTAGACTTTTTAACTTCTTTGAAGATTGAGGATGGAAAGGAATATGGAAGTGTTATGGGATACTTAAGGCTTTGGTTAGGGTTTCAGAAATGGTGGAGGTGAATTTATTTTTATTGTTGGACTATAAATTTTAGGGTTTTTTTTTTTTTTTTTTTTGTAGAGACAGAGTCTCACTTTATCGCCCTTGGTAGAGTGCTATGGCGTCACACAGCTCACAGCAACCTCCAACTCCTGGGCTTAGGTGATTCTCTTGCCTCAGCCTTCCGTGTAGCTGGGACTACAAGCGCCCGCCACAATGCCCGGCTATTTTTTTTTTTTTTTTTTTTTTTGAGACAGAGCCTCAAGCTGTCACCCTGGATAGAGTGCTGACAGCTCACAGCAACCTCCAATTCCTGGGCTTAAGCGAGTCTCCTGCCTCTGCCTCTCAAGTAGCTGGGACTACAGGCGCCCGCCACAACACCTGGCCATTTTTTGGTTGCAGCCGTCATTGTTGCCTGGCGGGCCCGGGCTGGATTCGAACCCGTCAGCTCAGGTGTACGTGGCTGGCGCCTTAGCCCGTTGAGCCACAGGCACCGAGCCTATTTTTTTGTTTTTGCAGTTCCACTGAGGCCGGGTTTGAACCCGCCACTTTTAGTATATGGGTCCGGAGCGCTATTCAATGAGCCACAGGTGCCGCCCAAGTACAGGGGATTTTAATGTGGGGAATAATGTTTTTGACTATGATAGAGGCAATAGTGGTAGCCCTCTTCTTTGTAGTAGGAAAGGCTTTAATTTAACTTAAGGAGGTATTTACTAATATTAAGAGGTATTTATAATGTTTGATCTTAGGTATGTGTGTGAAATCAAGTTGTCAGTCTGTTTTAGGAAGAAGTTTTCTAGCCTGGTGAGTTGGAAAGTGTGGGAGGCGAGATGTTGTTTGTGGGTTGCAGCTCTGGTAGATTTTATAGGATTACGCAAAGTTGATTCAGAAACTCTGAATCTATTTGTGAGAGAGGAAAGAAAGTTTTGAGGAATTGGGGTGAAACAACTTGTGGAGATAGATGAGGAGGTCACGAGTGGGATGTTGATTCGTTTCTTTTCAGAGAGGTTTGAAGGTTAAGAATGTGGCATAGTGCCAGGGTTTGAAGATATTTGTATGTTAAAAGATTAGACAGAGAATGAGGGGATAAGACAGTAGTAGGGGAACTAAAAGTGAGTTTATTCGACTCTTGTATTAGAATAAATGCAGCGGGCGGCGCCTGTGGCTCAGCGAGTAGGGCGCCGACCCCATATGCCGAAGGTGGTAGGTTCAAATCCAGCCTCGGCCGAACTGCAAAACAACAACAAAAAAATTAGCTGGGCGTTGTGGCGGGCGCAGCCCAGCTACTCGGGAGGCTGAGGCAAGAGAATCGCCTAAGCCCCGGAGCTGGAGGTTGCTGTGAGCTGTGTGACGCCACAGCATCCTACCAAGGGTGATAAAGTGAGACTCTTGTCTCTAAAAAAAAAAAATAGAATAAATGCAGCTGCTAATGCCTTGAGACAAGGGGCCTAATCTCGAACAGGTGATCTAACTGTTTTGAGAGATAAGCAACTAGAGCAAAGGTGGGGCCCAGCTAACGTCTAAGCACATGGAGAGTAAACCCATGGTTTTCTGTGACATACAGGAGGAAGTGGTGAGAAAGATCAGGAAAGTGGAGGGCTGGAGCTTCTAATAAAGAACACTGTAGAGATTTAAAAGAAGTGGAAATGGAAGTTAGGAGAGGCTTATGAGGGTCATTTTGAGTAGTATTATATAAAGGAGTAGTTAGGAGAGAAAAGTTGGAAACCCATGTTCTGAGGTATTTAGCAATCCTAAAAAGGAGAGGAGTTCTTGTTTTGTGGTGGGTACTGAAAAGTTGTGAAGAAGGTTTTTTTCTGTCTATGGTAATAGCTTTGAAGCCTGGGGACAAAAGGACACTAAGGTAAGTGACTTCTTATTGGAACAATTGAAACTTTGAGGGAGAGACTTGATATTCCCTATCTGTAAGGAAGTTAAGGAGGGAACAGGTGTTTTGCTTAGAGCAGGGGTCCTCAAACTACGGCCGCAGGCCACATGCGTTGGTGTGAATTGTATTTGTTCCCATTTTATTTTTTACTTCAAAATAAGATATGTGCAGTGTGCATAGGAATTTGTTCATAGTTTGTTTTTTTTTAAACTATAGTCCGGCCCTCCAACGGTCTGAGGGTTAAAGAAATAAGTTATGAGAATGTTTTCCCATCTATTGTTTTAGGATTTAATTTAGTATGTAACAAAAGCCTCGGTAAGGCATTGGAGGAAAACTGAAGGATTTTCAGACTTATTTTGTCTGATTTCTCCGAAATTTATCATAATTGATAGTCTTTTTGGCAGAAGCTCTAAGTCCGTAAAGAATGCAGGTAATGGCTCAGCGCCTATGGCTCAACGACCTAAGGCGCCAGCCACGTACACCTGAGCTGGTGGGTTCGAATCCAGCCCGGGCCGCCAAACAACAACGGCCGGGCATTGTGGTGGGTGCCTGTAGTCCCAGCTACTTGGGAGGCGGAGGCAGGAGACTCGCTTGAGCCCAGGAATTGGAGGTTGCTGTGAGCTGTGATGCCACGGCACTCTACCCAGGGTGACAGCTTGAGGCTCTGTCTCAAAAAAAAAAAAAGACCAGCTTAGGCAACATAGTGAGACTCCATCTCTACAAAAAATGGAAAAATTAGTTGGGCATGGTGGCATGAACCTATAGTCCTAGATACTTGGGAGGCTGAGGCAGGAGTATTGCTTGAACCCAGGAATTTGAGGTTGCTGTGAGCTATGATGACGCCATGGGACTCTAACCTAGGCAGCGAAGCAAAGCTCTATCTCAATGACCAAAAAAAAAGATTATTAAAAGCAAGTATTTGGCAGAAACCAAATATATAATTTTGATGGTGTACACCGTACTATTCTTTGAAATGTACACATTAACCAAATTAAGAAATTAGTCTTAAAACTTCCCTGATTGAAAAAATAGCACTACTCTGAACGACAAACATGAATATATAATATTATATAGTCTTTGTGCTGCCACAAGATCAGATAAATAATAAAAAATTAAAAAGCAGGCTGGGCAAGGTGGCTCACACCCATAAGGCTAGCACTCTGGGAGGCCAATGCAGGTAGATTGATGGAGCTCACAAGTTTCAGACCAGCCTAAGCAAAAGCAAGACCCTGTCTCTACAAAAAATAGAAAAACTGCGGCAAGAGAATCACTTGAGTCCAAGACTTGGAAGCTGCTGTGTGCTATGACAACATGGCACTCTACCCAGGATGACATCTTGAGGCTTTGTCTCAATCAATAAATCAATAAATAAATTAATTAATTTAATTAAAAAGTTAAAAACCAATTCTCTATGTCAAGAGGAGCCAGAGGGAGGTGCCTGTGGCTCAAGGAGTAGAGCACTGGCCCCATATACCGGAAGTGGCAGGTTCAAACCTGGACCTGGCCAAAAACTGCTAAAAAAAAAAAAAAAAAAAGGAGCCAGAAACCAAAAGAAAGGTGAATGTGAGGGCTAAATAAAAGGTACTCAGGGCTCGGCGCCTGTGGCTCAACAAGCTAAGGCGCCAGCCACATACACCTGAGCTGGCGGGTTCGAATCCAGCCCGGGCCGCCAAACAACAATGATGGCTGCAACCAAAAATGGCCAGGCGTTGTGGCGGTTGCCTGTAGTCCCAGCTACTTGGGAGGCAGAGACAAGAGACTCGCTTGAGCCCAGGAATTGGAGGTTGCTGTGAGCTGTGATGCCACAGCACTCTATCCAGGGTGACAGCTTGAGGCTCTGCCTCAAAAAAAAAAAAAAAAAGGTACTCAGAAAGTTAATGTGAACCCTTAATAATGAGTAATCAGGCACTCAAAGCCAGAAAGAAAGCCCTATGCCAATGTTCATAAATACAAAATTGGCTTAAAAGCCTAAGCAAAGTTCCATGAATGCCAGTGAATTAATTCCCCGGAAATGATGCAGAATAGGCTGCATATTGTTTTTTCTTTTAGCCCATGAGAAATCCAGAGCCACATTATCCAATGCTTAATTTGTTGATAGCATTTAATTTATATTTAAGAGTTTTCATTTTTCTTTAGAATGAATGTAAAAAAATTGTTAAGATTATTATTTTTTTTTTAAGAGACGGAGTCTCACTTTATCGCCCTCAGTAGATTCTCTTCCTTAGCCATAGGCGCTGCCCTATTAAGCCTTATTTTAATAGAATTGATAAGCTTTTTTCCATTAAAAAAGATGAACATGTTGGTTATTCATGCCTGTGGGAAATCTAGACAGGTCAAGAAGCTCTCCAGCAGCCAGGCAGCACACTACACATGGCTCCTAACGCTCGACTTATAAGAAGAAATGTCACCTCTGCAGACACATCTTTGCAGAATCGTACACTGGATGCCAACAAACACTGCCCATGTTGCTTGCTAAAAGACACAAGGGGGACGGCGCCTGTGGCTCATCGAGTAGGGTGCCAGCCCCATATACCGAAGGTGGCGGGTTCAAACCTGGCCTCCGCCAAACTGCAAAACAGAAAATAGCCGGGCGTTGTGGCGGGTGCCTGTAGTCCCAGCTACTCGGGAGGCTGAGGCAAGAGAATCACCTAAGCCCAGGAGTTGGAGGTTGCTGTGAGCTGTGTGACACCACGGCACTCTACGGAGGGCGATAAAGTGAGACTCTTGTACAAAAAAAAAAAAAAAAAGACACAAGGAAGGCTGAATGATGTTCTTGCTCCTGTTGCTGTATCTATTTATGTGGCTTGAGTGACTGTAAGTACTTACTGCTTGGGCATAGGCACTGAGGGCTTGCTGGGAGATCTTAGGGTTCTGGCCAGTATTGAAGTAAAGAGAAAGGTATGCATTCCCCAGAATATCTGAAAAACAAACACAGCAGTGGATCTTCTCAATGCCTAAGTTCAAAATATAGCTTATTTTGGGCCTTCAAAACTCTACCTGAAAGGCCCACCCACATATGTCCCAAACCAGGAAAGACAATATATTTAGTATACCCAAAACTCCACTACCACAGAGAGACAAACATGAACCCCAAAGAGAAATCTGAATGGACTGTATAAAAACAGCCTTGCTTATGTAAAAACACCAGTCTCCTATTTTGGATCAAATGATCCAAGAGTTCCTAGGATACCATTTCACCAAAATACCTTTTACCAAAATACCTTTTAGGCATTTTCAAAACAAAGATGCCCCTTAGAGTCAGACTCAAAAGATGGGCTCCAGATGTAGCTATGGTTGTGAGCCATCGCTCTAGAAACTTGCTGGAGATCTTTCGAGAGAACTCACACCAGGAGCGGCCATCATGGACATCCATCTGCACAGCTAGCTTAGCCTGTCGGACACTGTCCATGACATGGCGAGAATGTTCATCTCCACTGTCAGTCCGCAGCTGGCGAAGCACCATTGACAGGTTTTGCAAGGAGACTTTGTTCTTGCACTGCAAATGGAGATTTACACTTAAACTTCTGGATTCTACTTCCCCTTTCCACTTCTATAGTGACCGCAATTTTTCTCCTAAATCTAATTTTTCATCTTAATTCTTGCTGCTATCTGTATCTTGGACCCCCACCTATAAAGATCAGTTTGGCTGCAACTTCCCTTCGTTATTTATCTACACCTGAACTTAATCCCATCAGCTTCTTCTTTTTCCAGCCCCCAGCCCCATTTTCCTCACTTCAGTTTACTCCCCCGCCCTTCCTTCCTTCTGATCTGTTCTAGTTCAAACTCAGTTCTGCTCAGATATGCATGTCATGAGGGAATTCATAGAATCCAGGGAACACCATCCTTCCCATTTGTGTTTTCTGAGAGGACAGTGGGTGACTCACATGTGTGAGGGCTCCAGAGAAGCAGGTGTGGGCAGCTGCAACATCTCCTTTCTTCCAGTACACCTCCCCCAGCTGGTTCCAGGCTTCCACCAGCTCAGGTTCCAGCTTCACAGCCTTTGACAGAAGCTCCTCGGCCTTAGGGCTATAGTCAGGAGTCACATTCAGTGCCTTCCCAGTTAGCATTAGAACCTGTGCCTTGCCCTGGACAGACCCTAGCAGGAAGGAAAAAAGACAAAGGAAAGTGGAAAAACCCAGGCAGTCTTACAGTTAAAGACCAAGATGCATTCTCTCAAAGAATGACTGCATGCCAATTCTAGGAACGAAAAGAATTCAAGAAAATCTTTACCAATAAAACAGTTATTGAAAGCTTACCATAAGCAGAGTACTATGTTAGATAAGTGGATAACACAGAAAGCACTATTTCTACCCTAGAGGGGCTTACAATCTAATGGAGAAGACAAAGCACAGACATGGGAAATTAAAACAATGAAAAGAAGCATATGGCTTCTTGAAATAAGCTTGAGAAAATCAAGAGAAGAAAAGACAAGACCCTCCAGGCTGAAAAATGATACAAAGACACAGGGGCAGAAATGCATGTGGCATGTTCATGGAAGAATAAATGGTTCAACCTAGATGAAACAGAAAGTTCCTCTATAAGTAAGTACTCAAAGATGAGATTAGAAAACAGGGAAAATACATATTTGAATAACAGGTTAAAAAAAGGGAATTAGACTTCAGCTAGTCAACAACAGGGCTCTTTAAAGATACTTGCGCAAAGGGGCAGACAAGAGGGTAAGATGAAATGCATGAAGTAATGATCCAGAAAGATAACCATGGCCATGGTCAGTATATAAGTTCATTAAAAGTAAAAGAAATTAAAAGTAGAAAGGTCAGTTATGAAGATTACTGCAGTAGTTTGAAAATAAGCATGATCTTTCATTGTAAGCTATCTGCTATAATCAAATTTTAGGAAAAGTAGGCTAGGGCCTCACAGGGAGTCCTTAGAGGAAATATTCTGTTGCACAATCCTTTTTTTTTTTTTTTTGTAGAGACAGAGTCTCACTTTATAGCCCTCAGTAGAGTGCCGTGGCATCCCAGCTCACAGCAACCTCCAACTGCTGGGCTTAAGGCGATTCTCTTGCCTCAGCCGCCTGAGTAGCTGGGACTATAAGCGCCACCCACAACGTCCAGCTATTTTTTGTTGCAGTTTGGCCCGGCCGGGTTTAAGCCTGCCACCCTCAGTATATGTGGCTGGCGCCCTATTCACTGAGCCACAGGCACTGTCCTCTGTTGTACAATCCTATAGTAGGTACAAACAGAATACCAGAGTCTGTAGAGAAACAGCAAAACCCTATCACAGTTCAGAGAAGGGCAGGAGGTTACACTTTCTTCAGGGGTCATACCCACTACTTTCTCCATCTGCTGTAGGGTCTTCTCCATCTCCTTGCGAACATCCTGTTGCTTCCTCCCCGCATCCTCAACACTATGAGTTTCAAAATAGCAGTCTCTAAATAAATAGAGCTGATCCACCAGTTCCTAGGAAGTGTAAGAATGATACCATTAAGTACAGAGAATATGGGACAAGGAAATTTGAAATTGGCTAGCCACACCAGCTCTTGTTCTAGAAATACTGATTTTCTTATCTACCCAGGAATAGCACAAAAGGAAGGTGAACACGTCTATGAAAATGCCAAAGATGATGAGGAAAAGCAGCCAGTACTCCAAGCCCACTGTCGTGGTTCCAAGTTGTCCCTACCAGTCTCTGCACCATAATGACAGTTCTTTCTTCCCCAGCTCCCATAGGGCTTCTAATATGACTAAGCACTTCTCATACTACAGTCAGGAGGGAAATACAGTAGAACCTCTGTAAGTTGACCACCCAAAGGACTGTAACAAACTTATCAACATACAGAAGTGGTCACATAAGGAATTAGGCCTACTATACTGATAAACACATGTGATGCATGTCTAGTCTATGAAAATTAGGTCCACTTAAGAAGGAAGATCAACTATGGAGGTTCTACTGTACTTTGCAACTTGAAATAAACCAAAAGATCATTCTATCTGGTTCTTGTCACCAAAAATAATATTTTGAAATTTACCCTTAAAAATGGACTTCTTAACAAAAACAATTTTATCCCTGATTTTTCCTATGCTGATATCTGAAAATTCACCTTGGTGAATACGAAAAACATGATAGAAAGTTATTTTTTTCCAACATGAAGCAGATCAATTGGAACTTAGGAACCTTGGTATTTTTGCAGTTTCGTTTCTTTAAATGTCTTGTAGTTTTTGTTTTGTTTTGTTTTTGGCAAGTTATCTTCTGACTCTCTTGCATTTTTTACAAATAAATATTCTCTCTCCTCTTATAAATGCCTCTGAGTCTTCCTATCGTATTAGGCAAAGCTTTTCCATTATAAATTGAGCATCCCTAACTGAAAATCCAAAATCCGAATGCTCTAATCTGAAACTTTTTAAATACCAACATGATGGCACAAAGGAAACACTCCACACCTGACCTCATGTGGTCACAGTCAAAAAACACAGTCAAAACTTTGTTTCAGGCTCGGCGCCTATAGTTCCCCAGCTAGGGCACCAGCCACATACACCAGAGCTGGCAGGTTTGAATCCAGCTCCAGGCCTGCCAAACAACAATAACAATCACAACAAAAAAATAGCCAGGCGTTGTGGTAAACACCTGTAGTCCCCAGCTACTTGGGAGACTGAGACAAGAGAATCACTTAAGCCCAAGAGTTTGAGGTTGCTGTGAGCTGTGACACTATGACACTCTACCAAGGGTGACATAATAAGACTCTGCCTCAAAAAAAAAAAAAAACCAACTTTGTGTCAGCAGGCTGGTAGTGGTGGCACACCTGTAAACCTCACACTCTGGTAGGTCAAGAGCATTACTAAAGCTCAGGAGTTTGAGATCAACCTGACCAAGAGTCGGACCCTGTCTCTACTAAAACTAGAAAAAATGTCTCGGCACCTGTGGCTCAGCAGGCTAAGGCACCAGCTACGTACACCTGAGCTGGCGGGTTCGAATCCAGCCCGGGCCCACCAAACAACAATGGTGCCTGCAACCAAAAAATGGCCGGGCATTGTGGCGGGCGCCTGTAGTCCCAGCTACTTGGGAAGCGGAGGCAGGAGACTCGCTTGAGCCCAGGAATTGGAGGTTGCTGTGAGCTGTGATGCCATTGCACTCTATCCAGGGTGACAGCTTGAGGCTCTGTCTCAAAAATAAATAAATAAATAAATAAATAAATAAAACTAGAAAAAATTAGGCCGGTGTTATGGCAGGCACCCGTAGTTCTAGCCATTCCAGCAGCAGGAGGATCGCTTGAACCCAGGAGTTTGAGGTTGCTGTGAGCTCGGCTGATGCCACGGCACTCCAACCTTGGCAACAGAGTAGAACAGTGTAAGACTCTGTCTCAAAAAAAAAAAAAAAAAAAAAAAAAACCAACAAATTCTTTTTTTGCACAAAATTACTGAAAATACTGTATAAATTATCTTTAGCCTATGTGTATAAGGTGTATACTCAACATAAATAAATGTCATGTTTAGATTTGGGTCCCATCTCCAAGATATCTCATTTAGGTATAGTAAATATTTCAAAATCCAAAAAAAAAAAAAAATCCATATCTGAAACACTTCTGGTCCTACGCATTTCAGATAAGGGATACTCAATCTGTATCTATCCTTTCCTGAATAGATAGCAGAGACTATATAATCGAATCCCATCAAGTCTTATCAACTACCTCCACAGCACATCCTAAATTCATCCATGTCTCCATTCCACTATGATCATCCTGAACTAAATCAGCTTTATTACTTGCCTGGACTATTGCAATAGCTTTTTAACTGCTCATTTGCTTCTACTCCCTTTCATACTCTCACCACAGTCAGAATGACCTTATAAAATGTACTCCTTGCCATGGCCTAGCAGGCTGTATGATCTGACCCACCACCCACCTTGCCACAAACTTCATTTCTTATCACTCTCCCTCCTATAATACTCAAGCCACACTGACCTTCATGCAATTTCTTAGACCCATCAAATTTAACCTCACCTGGAGGTCTTTTCCCTATGCCTGCACTCTCTCTTCCCAGATTTCTGCATGACTCATTCCTCATCATCTAGATCTCAGCTCAAATATCAACTTCTCAAAGAGGCTTTCCTCAATTACCAAACCAAAGTAACCCCATCAGGGGTTCGGTAGGACAAAAAAATTCTTTTTAGTAAGTACCCCAGATGACTGTATTGAAAATAGTAAAACACACTTTGAGAAATCTCCTTTTATACATTCCTTCTACCCTAAAATGCTTATAACAATGAAATCAAAGGTTATCATCATTTTCATTAAGAGCAACATCACTATCTAATCCTTTTCCTCTTCTCTACTTCACTCTTTTATTCCATTCCCGAACTTACTATACCCCCTGATATCCTAAGTATCCTCTGCCAAGCTGCTTAGGGCTTTATACCACAAATGAATCCCAGGAAAGGCAGTTCTCGTGGAAAATTACAACCAATTTCCTTCTGTACTGCAATCATCACAGCTTCAAATTAAGAGTTTTAGACATGGTCTTATTTCTGTTGTTTTTTTGTTTGGGTTTTTTTTCTGAAACAGAGTCTCATTTTTCACTGTCTGTCAAGTACTGTGGTGTCCTAACTACAGCAACCTCAAACTCCTGGGCTCAAGTGATCCTCTTGCCTGAGCCTCCCCAGTAGCTAGGACTACAGGCGCTGGCAACAATGCCCAGCTAGTTTATAGAGACAGGGTCTCCAACTCCTGATCCCAAGCGATCTACCCATCTTGGCTTCCCAGAGTGTTAGGATTACAAGCATGGGCTACTGCACCCAGACTTTACTGTCTGTTTTTAGTTGTTAAAGCAAATATGCAAGAAATTGTTTGGTTTTCTTTCACTGTACTGAACATTTTTAGTAATTTTTTTCTCATAGAAAAATCAATAATTTGTTAAAATTCAAACAGATACACGTAAAAAACAGTCAGTAGGCCAGGTGCAGTGCCTCAAACCTATAATCCTAGTACTTTGGGAGGCCAAGACAGGATGATTGCTTAAGGCCAGGAGTTCAAGACCATCCTGAACAAGTGTTAAACCCTTTCTCTGCAAAAAAAAAAAAAAAAAAAAAAAAAAAAAAATTAGCCAGGTGTGGTGGTGTGCACCTCTAGTCCCATGTACTTGGGACACTGAGGCCAGAGGATTGCTTGAATCTAGGAAATTGAAGTTGCAGTGAGCTAAGATGATGCCTCTGCTCTCTAGCCCTGATGACAGACCAAGACTCTACAAAAAAAATCCTCATAATTACTCCAAACAAGCATAAGGATAACCACCCTTTAGAGTATTTTTTCATATTTTCTTTTCTTTACATATACAAACATGCACATATAAGTATGTGTGTGTGTGTGTGTATCTATAGGTATATATATGCAAACCATGTTTCTAATATGGAGCCAGGATTGACAATCTCTAATTTCAACCAGTCACAACTAGGGAATAAAATGAAGTTAATCCAAGTCAGTTGGAAGTAAAGCCTACACTCTTAAAAAGTGTTATTTTAATCTACTCTAGAAACAAAGAAATCTCACCAATGTTTAAACTTGTATGTGTTGGATACCTTTAAGCAAGTTACAAGCCTGTCATAATTCTAATGTTTAAATTCCAGAACACAAAGAACTGAGTTCCTGAGGTTTAAGGAAAATCTCGGGTCATTAAAAGAAAGGTAAAAAGCCAAACGACCGGTTAACACCTATCTACCAAGTGTAATACAAGAGACTAGTCCTAGTTAGAAACACAGTCACCTGTGAACTACGTGGAGTCTGGACCCCAAAGTGGGATTACACATGCTCAAAAAAATCAAAACTGTAACATCCAAAGGGGAGTAACCAAGGTACTTGAGTACAGGCCATTATTGTGATTGTCGCCAATTTCCAAGAAGTGTTAAAGAAATGGCCTCTGTAGGGATCAAAACAACATGCAGTAACAGTTCACGCAGATCTGCCATACATATATGTATGCTATTTGTTACGGATGAATCGAGGGGAAAAAACTTCCTCTAACAATATACATGAATAAAGTTAAAAGCAACAAATCCTCCTCCACAGAGGACTGAAATTAAAGCGCAGTCAGGACAGCATCAGGAGGTCCCAGCACATGGCTGCACCCCTCCCCTGGCCCGGGGGGCTCCCCTGGCCGGCTGTGACTACACCGTCGGGAGTTGTTATAGTAACCATACAGGCGCTCGCAGCACCATACACGTGCCCAGGAATTCGCAGGCTTTGTATAAACTGCTTCTTTCCAAGTAACAAAAGCACATATCGGTTTTGATCTCTGGCCCCACCTGCAATTTCTGCAAGATCGGCTTCGCTTCTTCCTCTTCATCAGCCATCATTTCCCAGCCACTCTAGGCTTCTCCGCCAGCAACTTTGTAACAGAGATTCCTACTAACGCCCATTGTGGAGCCACAGCGACCTCTAGGGCTCTGGAGGCCTGCCTGCACCTGAAGGGCTTTTCTCCAACCAACCTAACCCACTGCCTATATAGCAAAAAGCAGGTTCTTTACACTTTTGAGTTCATAAACTTGTTTCTTTCCTAGATCCTGGGAACAAGATATTTTCACCTTAATGAAAAGTATATTTTCGTTTCCTATCTCCCAATTTATTTAAAACCACGACTGTAAGACCCCCTAAAAAAGACTAGTTAAGACAGTGCACAACAGTGTTGTTTGAAAATTTGAAGGGAATGTGGTACAATAGTAACTTAGTTGTCTGAATTTTTTTCCAAAATTTGCAGTGATTTTCTATATGAGTCACTTTATTATTTTTAATTTACTATCCTAATAAATATACTGCACTGCTGATGATATTATAAAAGCCATCATGCTGTAACACCATAGACTATTTCCAGAACATATAAGAGAAACCAACAATGACTATCTCTAGAGAGGGGAACAAAACAACTGGAAGTTGTAGGTGAGCCAAGAAAATTCTTTTCACTGTGTACCTTTTTGAAGTTTTTACTATATACATGTATTATTTATTCAAAAATAAACACAATTATTTTTTCTTTTTCTTTTCTTTTATTTTTTTAAAGACAGAATCTCAGTTTGTTGCCTTCAGTAGAGTGCCGTGGTCTCATAGGTTACTCAACCTCAAACTTTTGGGCTCAAGCAATTCTCTTGCCTCAGCTTCCCGAGTAGCTGGGACTACAGGCGCCGCCACAACCCGCGACTATTTTTAGAGACGGAGGTCTTGCTCTGGCTCAGGCTGGTCTCGAACTCCTGAGCTCAGGCAATCCACCAGCCTCGGCCTCCCAAGTGCTGGGATTACAAGAGTGAGCCACCGCACCCGGCAAAAAACACAATTCTTAACCCCTCCCCCACCAAAAAAATTTGCTTCTTTATAGACTATCTCTGGAGACTCGAGACACTGACGACAATAAACACTAGCTTTCAAAGAGTAGGCGTGACTAGGGGTCAGAGGTGGAAGGGAGGAGACTTTTCTCTCTGGTTTTCCTTTGTGTACCCTTTGAATTTGTACCATTATCAATGTAGTAAACTCAAATAATTTTTTTTTTTCGTAGAGACAAAGTCTCACTATGTCGCCCTTGGTAGAGTGCTGTGGCTTCACACAGCTCACAGCAATCTCCAACTCCTGGGCTTAGGCGATTCTCTTGCCTCAGCCTCCCAAGTAGCTGGGACTACAGGCGCCTGCCACAGTGCCCGGCTATTTTCCATTTGTTTGTTTCTTTTGCAGTTCGGCCGAGGCTGGGTTTGAACCCGTCAGCTTCGGTTTATGGGGCTGGAGCCCTGCTCGCTGAGCCACAGGCGCCGCCCTTTTTTTTTTTTTTTTTTTTTTTTTGACACAGAGTCTCACTATGTCGCCCTAGGTAGAGTGCTGTGGCGTCACAGGTCTCAGCAACCTCAAAATCTTGGGCTTAAGCGATTCTCTAGCCTCAGCCTCCCAAGTAGCTGGGAGTACAGGTGCCTGCCACAACGCCCGGCTATTTTTTTGTTTAGTTGTTATTGTTGTTTGGCAGGCCCGGGCTGGGTTCAAACCCACCTGCCTGGGTGTATGTGACCGGCGCCCTAGCTGCTGAGCTACAGGTACCGAGCCTCAAATAATTTTTTTAAAGTACCATGTAATATTCCTGACTGACTGTCTCTTTACTTATTTAGTTTTAATTATAGCTTACTTGTACTTCAAACTGGCTCTGAACCTAATATAGTAAAACGTTCAAGGCAGAAATCATAAATGTATATAAAATCATTTCCTTGAATCATTTTCCAACAGTGTATTAACTATAGAGGGAAGAAAAATACTTTCTACTGTAGTGTATAAAATCTATGTCATAGGCTATGAAACAAGGGGGGATGTTTTAAAACTTTTTAAATATATATATATATTTTTTTTTTCAATATGTATATTTTTTTAATTCAGTCTCTCCCTACACACCGTCAAAAGTTGCCAGTACTGTAGGAAGCGACTGAATTAAAAAATATACATATTAAAAAAGTTTTAAAACATGCCCCCTGTTTCGTAGCCAATGACATAGACTGTGCTGGGCGGCACCTGTGGCTCAACGAGTAGGGCACCGGCCCCATATACGGAGGGTAGCGGGTTCAAACCCGGCCCCAGCTGAACTGCAAAACAAAAAAATAGCCAGGTGTTGTGGCGGGCACCTGTAGTCCCAGCTACTCTGGAGGCTAAGGCAAGAGAATTGCCTAAGCCCAGGAGTTGGAGGTTGCTGTGAGCTGTGTGACGCCACTGCACTCTACGGAGGGCGATAAAGTGAGACTCTGTCTCTACAAAAAAAAAAAAAAAAGTTGCCAGGGCTAACTGTTCCAAATTGTCACCGCAAGGTATTGGGAAAACTTTCAATCAGCGATAATCACACCTCAGATGACCCTCACAGGCTATGATACTGCCACTAAGGAAAGCTATTTTTTAATACTTTTTTCCTTTGTGGAGATGGAGGCCCATTCTCTGTTACCTAGGTTAGAGTACAGTGGTATGATCAGAGCTCACTATAGCTTTCAACTTCTGGGCTCAAGTGAGCCTCAGCCTTCCATGTAGCAGGCACACACCATCAATTACTCCATCTTATTTTTCTTATTTTTTGTAGATATTAGGTCTCACTCTTACCAAGCTGGTCTCAAACCCCAGTGTTAAGCAGTCCTCCTGCCTCAGCTTCCCAAAGTGCTGGAATTACAGGCCTGAGCCACTACTCTTGCTCTTAAAGCTTTTAAGTCACGATGTTTTATCTTTGGCGGGTCAAGGTGGCACATGCCTGTAATCCTAGCACTCTGGGAGGCTGAGACAAGAGGATTGCTTGAGCCCAGGAGTTTGAGGTTGCTGTAAGCTAGACTGAGGCCATGATATTCACTGTTGCCCAAAATGAGACTTTGTCCAAAAAGAAACAGAATGAGACTTTGTCTCAAAAAAGAAAAAAATTGCTGGACACAGTGGCTTATGCCTATAATCCCAGCACTCTGGAAGGCCAAGACACCTGAGCTCAGGAGTTCAAGACCAGCCTGAGCTAGAGTGAGATCCTATCTCTAAAGAAAAAAATTACCTGGCTCGGCGCCTGTGGCTCAACGGGCTAAAGCGCCAGCCACGTACACCTGAGCAGGTGGGTTCGAATCCAGCCCGGGTCTGCCAGACAACAATGACGGCTGCAACCAAGAAATGGCCGGGCGCCTGTAGTCCCAGCTACTTGGGAGGCGGAGGCAGGAGACTCACTTTAGCCCAGGAATTGGAGGTTGCTGTGAGCTGTGATGCCACGGCACTCTATCCAGGGTGACAGCTTGGGGCTCTGTCTCAAAAAAAAAAAAGAAAAAATTACCTAGGAGTTGTGGCAGGTGCCGATAGTCCCAGCTATTTGGGAGACTGAGACAAGAGAATCACTTGAGCCTAAAGAGTTTGAGGTTGCTGTGAGTTGTAACGCACTTTACCAAGGTGCCAAAGAGAGACTCTGTCTCAAAAAAAAATTCTCAAATGATTTCAGTATTTTATTTCCTAAAAAAAAAAAAAAACATGAAACTTGATATTTAGGGAAATTCCACTATAATTCATCCCAAACCACTAAGAATCGATCATAAAATTTAAGAATTACAAAAGGCTGTAAGGATAACTTAATTCAATGCCCACTAGACATTGAAAGCCCATAAATTTTAATTTCCAACTTGCATAATCAATACATGGGAAAATAACCAACCAGTACTCAGATTTTCTTCCTCCCCAACCAATATGCTTTCAAGTCTTACCTCTAACAGGACATAAAGTTACTGAGAATGTGATTCAAATTTTTCTTGACTCTTATGCTTTAAATAATTAAACGAATTAAACATAATTTACTTTCTCTAATACCAATCAGAAATACTATTTAATAAAGGAAAACAATAAATCTTATACATTTTAATATAATCTCTTGAGAGCAATAATATTGGTGAATTTTCTAGAGAAGTGCATCTAAAATAAATAAAACCCAAAGTTTATAGTTGGCAAAAAGGTAAAAAAAAAAAAAAAATATTTATTTTAAAATGCAGTTACCCGATGGCAACTGCCAGAGATTGGTTCTAGGAAACCCTAAAGACACACACAAAAAAATTTTTTTTTTTAGAGACAGTCTCTCACTTTGTCACCCTCGGTAGAGTGCCATGGCATCACAGCTTATAGCAACTTCCAGCTCTTGGGCTTAGGCGATTCTCTCACCTCAGCCTCCCGAGTAGCTGGGACTAAGGCGCAAAAAAAATTGGTTTAATTGAGACAGTTTCGCTTAGTTGCCCTAAAGTGCTGTGGCATCATAGCTCACAGCAATCTCAAACTCTTGGGTTCAAGTAATCCTGTGGCCTCAGCCTCTAAGTAGTTGGGACTACAGACGCACACTACAATATCTTGCTATTTTTTTTCTAGAGATGGGGTCTCACTCTTGCTCAGGCTGTCTTAAACTCCTGAGCTCAGGCATTCCACCTGCCTCAGCTTCCCAGACTGCTTGGATTACAGGTGTGAACCACTGAGCCTGGCTTTGGGTACAAAAATTCTTGAATGCTCAAGTCTCTTTCACTAAATGGCTTGGGGTTTACAATTAACCTACTCACATTCCCTGTATAATTTAAATCACTTCAAGATTACTTAAATACCTAATACACTGTAAATGTCATGCAAATAAGTGTTATGTTGTACTGGGGATTTTATTAGGGTTTTTGTTGTTTATTGCTGTATGGGCTTTCTCTGAATATTTTCTTTTTTTGAGACAGAGCCTCAAGCTGTCACCCTGGATAGAGTGCCTTGGCGTCACAGCTCACAGCAACCTCCAATTCCTGGGCTCAAGCAAGTCTCTTGCCTCTGCCTCCCAAATAGCTGGGACTACAGGCGCCCGCCACAACGCCTGGCCATTTTTTTTTTTTTTTTGGTTGCAGCTGTCATTGTTGTTTGGCAGGTCCGGGCTGGATTCGAACCCGCCAGCTTAGGTATACGTGGTTGGCACCTTAGCCTGTTGAGCCACAGGCGCCGAGCCTTCTCTGAATATTTTCAAATTGTGAGTGGTTGACTCCACAGGATATAAAATCTAAGGATATAAAAGGCCACCTATAAATGCCAAAAAACCAACTTTACAAAATAACTTTGCCAATTAATTTATTTTTAGATACATATAGGGAGTGAACATACAAGCATCAAATTGTACTTTCATTCACAGACATAAGCACACCTCCAAACATGTTGATATACAAATAAAGACACACACCCAAATAATAAGCCA
>CAUYRH010042521.1:0-11913 GCA_963574655.1 Perodicticus potto | reverse complement strand
CAGGGGCACTGAAAACAAGGAGCCAGATTCTAGCTCCACTTGAAGCAGACCGTCCCACACTGGGGCTCTGCACTATCAGCATGGGGGCACTTCCTGTCAGGGTTGCTTAGGGGATTGATTGGGTGGCCACTGAGTCCTCTCAGCTCTGAGGCTCTTCATCCATGAAATGAACTGACAGAGGCCAGCCGGAAGCCCTGGGAGCAGAGCAACTCTGTGGAGAAACCTGTATCCTCGTTATTATCCAGAACCCCGTCTGTGGCAAAGAGCCCCGAAGCTAAGAGCCCCCTTCAGTCGCAGCCTCGTTCTAGGATGAAGCCCGCTGGGGGCGGAAATGACGTGGCCTTGGATGCCTTTGATTTGGACCGGATGAAACAGGAGATCCTGGAGGAGGTTGTGAGAGAACTTCACAAAGTGAAGGAGGAGATCATTGATGCCATCAGGCAGGAGCTGAGTGGAATCAGCACTACACAAGGTGGCGGCGCTGAGACGTCAGGTCCATCCAAGAGGACAGCAAGAAGGCCATCCAGCCCCAGGCCTCCAGCACACGCAGAGCACACACGGGAGCTTGGACGTGCTCATTTAAAAGTCTTCATCTGTGATAAAATAGTAAAACGAGGAAACAAAGTTCAGTTCCAGGATGTTTTTAGATTCTACGTGACACAGAACACCAGATCTACTTGTCTTTCTTTGTATTTTATATTTGTTATTTAAGTGTACATTTCTTTTGGTTTATAGAGAAGATGCCCCCAAATCCCGCTTCATTAGATGGTTTCCAAGTTTTCTCCTAGGTGACACTTTTAGCACCTTAGCTGGCAATGACAGCCAGGCATGGGGTGGTGTCACCACACAGCAGAGCTATCTGAGTGCAGCTCCATCCCCAGCAATCATGGTGTTGAAACTGTCTGTCCACACACCACAGCATCTATGTCCACACAGCAATAAACGGTTTATGGTCCACACCCTAAAAAAAAAAACACCAAAAAACTCCTTAGCGCAGCATTTCAGGCATCTCTTCCCCTTTTCCCACCACTGTGACTTCCGTTTACCCCAACATTCTCATCTGTAGCACATCTTTCCCCTTCAATCCAGAAATATGAGGTTTGTGTTCTCTGGCTTTACTTACTATTTTTCTGTTTGTTGTTTTCTTTGCCCAGAATGCCTTTTCCCTTAGTTCCAGCTTTTCTACACCTGTTAGTTTTTCACACTCCACTAGAGGAACACGCCTTCCAAGAAGCTTTGACAGCTTCCCTCCCCTCTCCAGGGTACATTCCCTCCTATGCCCTGCTCCCTGCTGTAAAAAATAACAAAGGCAAGTAACTGTACTTCTTAATCTCTTTATACCTATTAGATTATAGGGCCTTTAAAAGTGGTCACGTGAGAGGCTATCTTCATGGTAGTTGAGAGTGCAAGCTTTGGACTCAGTTGGGTCCAGGTTACTTGGCTGCGTGTCTTCTGGCCAGTCATGCAACTCACTGAAGTGCAGTTACCTCTTCAGTGAAATCACCTCATTTTGCTCATCTTTGTATCCCCAGCATCTGGCACCATACTCAGATTTTCTCTGTAGGTTTTTTTCACATTCTCTGTCCTCCTCCTGTACATATAGACCCTAAATTGCTGACTCTTGGCTGAAACAGCAATAGACCTGACCTGGGTGAGTGATGGGTGAGTGTGTCTGTGTGTATTTGAGAGGGAGAGAGAAACAGAAACAGACATGTGAGTAGGTTATATTCTAAGCTTAGTCTTGTTCTATTTGATAGTTAAAGGTGGAAAGTGTGTGTCTAATTAAGGTCCTAAATCAAGGTCAGATGGTGACAGTGGGAATAAAGCACTTGTTACATCAAGAAAAACAAGACCGGAAGGTATTGAACTTTCAATTATTTTTACTTGCTTTTATATGCTTCCAGCTTAAAACCCATAAAAAAACCCCAAATTTGAGTATGGGTTATTAAACTGACATCTTAAACCTAAGGTGGTTTTATTTGATTCATGTAAACTTTAATGAAATTGCTTGTTTTTATTTCAGACAAAATCATGAGAGCAGATTTCTGAAGTCTAAGAGGTGTCATTCAGTTGATGTTCTATCGATCCTCTGTAGAGAATAGGTTAATAGCAGCTCATGGTAAATTCTGATTTCAGTCTCGCTTTCAAAAGAAAACCCTTGGTTGTATTTTCAGAGAACTTTCAGAATCTGCTTACTGCCTTCTTCAAAGCATGAAATATGCAATAAAGCAAGTACTATACTTCCCTCAAAAAAAAAAAATGTGTATAAGGGTCAGGCATGGTAGCTCATACCTGTAATCTCAGCACTCTGGGTGGCCAATGGGGGTGGATTGCCTGAGCTCAGTAGTTTGAGACCAGCTTGAACAAGAGTGAGACCTCACCTCTAAAAATAGCCAGGCATTGTGGTGGGTGCCTGTAGTTCCAGCTACTAGGGAGGCTGAGGAAAGAGGATCACTTGAGCCCAGAAATTTGAGGTTTCTGTGAGCTGTCATGCTACGGCACTCTGCTGAGGGTAACAAAGTGAGACTCTCTCTCTCAAAAAAGAAAAATGTGGATAGTAATAGATGAAAGTTAACAGTTAAAAAGTGGATAGTGATAATGGATAATTGAAAGTTGACCATACCTCACTGTGGTTTTCTTTCTTTGTTTTGAATTCTTAGAAGAAAAATGTTGAATTCTCATAATAATGTACACTTGAGGTATGTCATTTTTCTCTTTTATTTGGTTTGGTTAGCAGAACATTTCGAGGGTATGAGTTTACTGAAACATTACGAAGAAGGTCTATAAGTGCTATAAAGTGTCCAACCTGGAAAATGCTGATCAATGGGGCAGTCAATGAAGGGTACAGACCACACCTCATCAGGAAGAACATGCCAGTGATTTTGTGATTTTGTGATTGTGATTGTGATTGTGATTTTGTCATTGTCTCTGAGGAGCATTCCCAGGGGCTGGTTCTGTGCAGCGAGTTGGGAAGAGCCTCGTTTGGCATGCTGTCCTTCCTCAGCCTCAAGATCACCCACATGAAGGAGAAATCTCATATATATGTCAGTGGAATGAGGCTTCTTTCATTTCCTTCATGTCATTCAGCACCAGAATTTTAGAGGTGAAAAACCTTCTAAATGTGCTGAGTCTGCTGAAGAGTCCAGTGCAATGCTACCCTAATGCAGCGCTGGAGAAACCTATGTGTGTGAACACGGACAGTTTCATCTGACTCTCAGAGCTATGGTGTATCAGAGAACACGCATTTTTTTTGCCATCTTTTAGGGAGAAGGCATCCTGATGGACACATCAAAGAAAACACTGAAGAGAAAAAAATACTTTCTTAGACTTTCCAGAAGGATAGTTGAGCATGCCCTGCAGATGTTGGCTAGTGTGCTAGGGAATGAAGGAGCCTATTTGAGCAGTGGACTCTAGGTGACATTCTGTTTGTGCTGAAGAAGTTGGTTATCCATGAATGTCACTCTGTGAGCGTCTCTTCCCCAGTTCTCCTGCCACTGTTTCCACTGGGTCTCCACTCTTTGGCCTAAACATCACTTCTGTCATGGTGTCAGTTGGTTTCAATCTCCAGTCCTGTTACCTACCTCTTTTGGTCAGTGCATTTGCTCTTTTATCTGGGCCATAAATGGACATGAGAAATCCATTAGTTGAGGAGGAAAGAAGGTTTTGTCATAATGCCTTTCACCTTGGCATTAGCCTTGGCTTCTGGTCTTCTTTACTCTGGGAAGCCTTACCTGACCCTCTCACACCCCAGACCAGGTTTGGGACTTTTCCTCAAGCTTATTTGCTCCTTTGCTCCTACTTAGCACTTAATTGTGCAGAATTATATTTTGAGGTTTGGGTGTATATCCACCTTGCTCAGTGTAAGCTCCTGTGAACATGGCCTATTTACTATTCACCACCATGTCCCTATACTGAGTACACCACACTCAGTAAATACTTGTTGGAGGAATAAATGAAAGAATGTGACTCTCTTGTCTTAGCTAAGCCCCTGTATACACCTTCTTCCTTCCCGTTTCCCCAACATTTTTCCATAGCTCTGACCCCAGCCCTCCCCATCCCCCATTAATAGTCTTACATGTCTCTTAGCCTGCTGTTTGCTGGCTACACAGAAGGGTACTGGATGATGGCTTTTGGTATCAAGATCTATCAGATAATTCCTACATATGTATTTTTTTCCAGCCTTAGGGTTGCTTCAGGAAGTTAGAATAAATATGAAGATTTGCTAGGTCTCGAGTTAGTGTTACTTGAAGTCGGAATTTCCCTGATGCAATAGTTTCTTGCTTGTTGCTGATACTGAACTCTAAGCAATTTTTGTGGGGGTGATCACCTCTGAGTCATATAGTGGTGAAGAGAAGAGGCTTAAGATGATGTTAATGTTGGGTTGTCATACCACTTCCCAGCATATCATGACATTACAATGTGAAGTCCCAATTTAGGAGACATTAGAAATCTTTCTCATTGCTCCCTGCACAATTTCTGCCATACTTCTTGCTTTATTAATCCTGACATGTCTTCTCTGATAAATGTAGGTGGCACATCTAAAACCATTCCTTGTTCACCTGCCTAATTCTTTGTAAAACCGTGTTCTCTATGACAGCTTAATTTTGCCAGGATTTCTTTTCCTTTTTCACACTCATGTCTGAAAAACTGCTCTGGGATTCGGGGGCTGACATAGATTCTTTGTCACTATTTTTCCTGTGTGCATTTCATTTTCACTTGAAAAAGGAAAGGACTGGACTAGCCAAATAGGTCACCACCCACCCCTTCATTCTTTTTGTAACTGGGATGGTCTTGTTGCCTTCCTCACAAAGGGAATTCCCTGGGGTTACACACCGTATCTTTCTTTGAATCTTCCCAGGTGAGTCATTCAGCCCTATCTGAGGAAAAGGTTGGTGGGAAAACAAACTATAGGAGAAGGGGAACCAAGAAAGGGTAGAACAATTTCACTCCAAATGTTGCTTCTTGAGTTAGTTTTCAGAGAACCTACAAAGTCAAGCCTAAATTTTTACTTTTAAAAGTTATACGTTCACTTCATCCTCTTTCCTTTAAGTCCAAGGATTCTTTCTAGGCCCCTTGAAAGCTGCCTCTGAAGGATTTGGCCATTTCACAGGACAGCACATGCAAGGAGCCCTGATGAGTTGCAAGAACACCGCCAGGATTGTCGTGAACCAGCCATGCCAGAAGGAGATGGGGCCTATGGTCACGAGGGTGACTACCACAAGTTGAGACCCCTGTTTTATGAATATTAGGGGGATGTTTAGTCCATTAGGAGAGTTAGGAGAGAACAGGGTTAAAGGGAGGTAAGGGAGAGGTGAGAGGGGTCACATGGAGGCTGGCTTCACCTGGACAGTGCACTTCGAGTACCTGGCGAACATCCCTGGAATGTGTGAAGTCGCCTCTTAGGAAAATGTCTTGCCTGATCTCCCTCCCACTTAGGCACTTGGATGCAACTTTATAGATTGTGAAACAAACAACTTGTCCAAAACCTTGCTGCTGTTAGTGATAGAGCAGATCAAACAGCCATAGTCTGTTTGATTAAACCATTTACTCTTTTCTCTATACTTTGCTGGCTGAGGCAGTCTGGTGATGGTGGTGGGGTAGGTGGAGTCACTAGCATTTCTGGTGCATTCCCTGAGCCCCTCACTACTAGGGAGGGGTTGCCGGAGTGCAGATAGGAACGCAGATTGGGGGAGGCACCTGCTTAGTGAGGACACCTTATACCCTGTCTCCTGTCTGCTTGTTATGCTGTGATGCTTGAGCATTTAGAAACACCATGGGGAATCTCACACACAGCACCATGACAGCAGGGAGAGACACATGGGGCAGGATGGGAAAGGATCTTAGTCCGTGGGGGGCTTTGGCGGTTCTACTGCTTTTCCTCAAATACACCAGTTTTTGTCTGGTCATGTGTGTGTTTGGGGTGGGGTGGCTGGTGCCTACATAGGAAGGGACACAGTGATCTGGAGCCTATGACTTCATCTGCTACTTGGTGCAGGAGATCTGCCCAGGAAGTCTCCCCACTCTGCCTTTATTCCCACTCAAACGTCCTGGGCTACCTCCTCCTCCTCCCACTAAGAGATGTGTGCAGACCACCTCCTGAGGGTACTTAAAGCAAGTCCTCCAACGGTTTGATTTGCTTCACTGAGTTCTAGGAAGCCCAGTCTTCCTCTCCCTTCCTCGCTGCCGGAGGCAGACTTTGCCTGCTTGCTTTCTCTGGCTTGGCAGTTTGATTTTAAACTGAGGATCTCACCTTTGGTTATAAAAACAATACATGGATATTATAGACAGTTTGGAAAACCATTATAAAATTATGAAACAAAACAAAATTATCTGTTTATATCTTTACCCAGAGAAAACACTGTTAATATTTTATAAATTTCTCTTCCAATACCTTTACCTGCACATACCTACAAACTTAATAATATATGCAGCTATTTTAATAAAATATTTCTAACTTATAAATTTAAAACATGTAGAAAAGGCTGGGGAGGAGGAACCAAAATGTTTATAATAATTGGTCAACGAGCCAATCTTTTTTGAGTGCTTATTTTCCCTCTATAAGTACTTAAAGAATGTCAAATGGGACTGACAGGACAGAGTGTCAAGTGTGTGAGGCCACATTACACACGGAGGAGCAGAGCTTGAGTGAATTATGCACAGCTGCCTTGAGGCAACATTATCATCCGTGGTTAGGTTTTCTGATGTGCCTTAGGGGAGGGCCAGCAATGTCTCACCATCAGCCACATGATGGGCAATAGCAGTCAAGGAATGAAGCCAGAAGCTGTGGCATCAGGCCTGAGGGCTGAGTGAGGTTTCATGCAATGTGATCAACCCCAAATGCAGAAGTTAGAATGGAATAGAATGGTGCTAGCTAATGGAGATCTATTCTAGTGCAAGCCACGTATATAACTGAAAGTTTTCTAGTGGCTATATTAAAAAAAATATTAATAAAAGGTGCAATTAATTTTAATAATATATTTAACCTGCCACATCCAAAGTCTGATTATTCCAGCCTGCAATAGACAGTTTAAAGTTATTGCTAAGATATTTTACACTACTTTATGTGTTTAAGTTTTCAAAATCTAATATGCATTCTATGCTTACCACACCTCTCGGTGGAGACTAGCTGTGCATCTGGGGCTGGTGACTGCCATATCCCATGGTGCTGGTGACTGCCATATCCCACGGTGCAGATCCATAGGAAGCCATGCATGTGCTAATGGCTGCGATATAGATCTAGAGAAAGTCGGAGTTTGGAGTAGGAATAGGAACAGAGTAAGCAGCCTAACATTAAGGTAATGAATACCATAAGGTGTTGAACGTTTGCTTTAATGTGTTGCCAGACTAGGAGGCCTGATGGGACTCATGATGTAAAAAGGACTGTGAGGTGTGGGTTGGATAATTCGAGGTAGGTGCAAACCCCCTTAGGCATATAACCACCAATATATCATATTTATAATTCTGGAGGTCAGAAGTCTGAAATGAGTCTTGTTGGGCTAAAATCAAGTAGTAAGCTGGAATGTATTCTCTCTGGAGGTACTAGAGAAGCATAGTAACCAGGAAATTATAAATATGATGAAGGAAAACAAAGCAGCGTAGGGGCAATGTCAGAAGGTGGTGAAGAAAGGCTCACAGAGAAGATGACAGTTGAGCAGGACTCTGGAGGAGGGAGGGAGGGAGTCCTACCCCTGGGACGAGTATTCCAGGTGGCGAGAGAGGACGCAAAGAGCCTGAGGTGGGAACCCATTGGTAGTATTGAGGAACAGTAAAGAGACCCATGTAACTATTGCCAAGTGAGAAAATTAGAAAGGGCTAGGGGATTGGGTCGGGTGGGTATGGCAGGGGACCAGATCTCACAGGCCCTGTGGGTCACTGTGAGTGTTGTGGATTTTACCTCGAGTGAGATGCGAGCCATTGGATGCTCCTGAACATATGAATCATGTGATGTGACACGTTTTAAAGGGATCTCTCTGGCTGTTAAGATTAAGACATGTAGGATGCAAAGATGAGGTGAAAGACCAGTGAGGAAGCTGTAGCAATGGTTTGAGTGATACTGGCAGGGCAGGTGTAGGGGAGGAGAGGCACAGCAGCAGGCTGCTGGATATATTTTAAAGGTGGCATTGATGGACTTCCTGATGGTCTGGGAAGTGTGATGGAGAAAAGGAAGGAATAAAGGAGGATTCCAGAGTCTTTTGCCTGAGCAACTGTAGGAAAGGAGGTGCCAGTTATTAAGATGGGAAAACTGGTGTAGCAATAAAGCAAAACAGCTACACGGGGCGGCGCCTGTGGCTCAAAGGAGTAGCGGGCCAGCCCCATATGCTGGAGGAGGCAGGTTTAAACCCAGCCCTGGCCAAAAAAAAAAAAAAAAAAAACAAAACTCAGCTACAACGAACAGCTCTCTGATGTCCTCATAGTGTGGTGACCCGAACTACCTGCCTTTTTTTTTTCCTTAATGTAGAAACAGAGTCTCACTTTATCGCCCTCGGTAGAGTGCCGTGGCTTCACACAGCTCACAGCAACCTCCAACTCCTGGGCTTAGGCGATTCTCCTGCCTCAGCCTCCTGAGTAGCTGGGACTACAGGAGCCCGCCACAACACCCGGCTACTGAACTACCTGCTTTAGCCTCTCATATGCTTTTTCTCAATTTGCTTCACATTCTCCTCTCTTTGTCATCTCATGATTCATAGTCCCTCCTTGCCACCTCAGACCCGATTTTAGGCATCACTTGTCAGACAGTATTGTTTTAGCTGTTATGGCTTATTAGAGGCTATGGTTCTTTTAAATCTTCTGCAGCTTGATTGGTAACTGGAAATTTTAAAACAGACTTATTATGGAACAGATGTATCTACTTTTATAATTTGCATGTATATTTCAAATCTGTGGGGTTTTTTTTGAGACAGAGTCTCACTATGTAGCCCTCAGTAGAGTGCTGTGGCATCACAGCTCATAGCAACCTCTAACTCTTGGGCTTAAGCAATACTCTTGCCTCAACGTCCTAAGTAGTGACAGGTGCCTGCCACAATGCCCGGCTATTGTTTGGTTGCAGTTATCATTGTTGTTTAGCGGGCCTAAGCTGGGTTTGAACCTGCCTGCCTCAGTGTTTATGGCCAGAGCCCTAACCACTGAGCTATGGGTGCCAAGCCATCCTGCCTCTTTTTTTCTCAAGCTTCAGTTTTTTTCAAAGTGTGTAACGCAGTGCAAAACATGCCATTTAGCACCCATCAAAAACTGCCACTGTGGATCAGATTGGCATTTTGAGTTCTCCAGGCCCATGCTCTTCTCTCACTGAGTGTCTGCCCTGGCTGTGGTAGCTGTCGCTACTGTGGTTACTATTGTGGAAATGTAGAGTCTGAGACACAAGCCTTATATGTAACTTTCCACCTTCCTCCATTTCCAGATACTTTTCGGGAACTAACAAGTTAATCTTCTCAGAAAATTCTACCAAGGCTACTTTTACCTTCTGAATCTTTCCTCTACCAACCACTGTGTGTCCCCTCACGGGCTATAAGTCATTCTGCAGCCATTCTTTAAACAGAGCTTACTATTCCCACAGAAATTTCAGAAGCCGGTATTAAATTCTAAGCCCATCTGAAGACTTCATAAGTTCACCCATACGATCACAGAAATTATCTTCAAATGCATCGGCAGGTAACTTTTGAGCAAGCTGTTGGCAAAGAATGTTAAGTCAGCCCTTGGAGGAAAGCAAAGTCAAGCTTTGGAAAGTTCTGTGTATCACAAAGTACGTCCATGTACCCACCTGAGCCCAACCAGCAAATAGAAGTCCCACAGCAATTTCAACAGAGGAAGTTGAATAGAAGTTTTAAGCATAATGAGTAAATAACTTTAAGATAAAAGAAAACTCTACATAGAACCCTAGGGATGAGGGGGAGAATCCGAAGAACAGCTTGGAAGGGTGGCCCCTCCCAAAAGCGGGGGCGGGGGGGAGACTGGCCTCACTGGAGAAGGTTTAGTTCAGTCCCTCAGAAAGCAGAGAAGTTGACAGGCTGGTCCAGGCCAGAACTGGTCTGCAGTCACGGGACAAACTGGAAGCAACCCGCCTGGCCTGAGCAGCAAGGCGGCAGAGGAAGTATGGCTTGCTGGAAAACCCCTGGCAGCGGGTGGACTCAGCACAGGTGGTGTGAGTGTCTGAAGAGGGGATGGGACACTGGTTTCTACATCAGAAGGTTACTGCCAGGCTGAGGCTTCAAGGTCACAGAGCACCTCGGGCTCTGGGGACATGGCTGGGGCAGCACCACACAGGATGCCCTCACGGCCCTCTGCGGCTCTACATTTTTTAAGCATTGCAGTTTGCCACATATTTTGCACACTTTATCCTGCAGCAACTCTGTGAACTAATCAAGACGGACATTATCACCCCCATTTGGCACAGGAGGAAACTGGGTCCCAGTCTAGAATGCCAGTCTCCTGATCCAGTGCACCTGCTGCCCCACCTCGCTACCTCTCCTCAAAACCACACTTCAAAGTCCCCTTCTTCCAGAAAACCTTCCCTGAATAACCCCGGGCCAATCTCCTTCTCACTTAGCAATCTGAAGAATTCCTTGCATAGCATTCACAATATCTGGGGACAGTGCTTCTCTAACTTCGGCTGAGCACCTGTATCCCCAGAGATCTTGATTACTGGGCCCCACTCTCAAAGTTTCTCAGTAGGTTTGGGGTGAGGCCCATACTTAACATTTCTATCAAGTTCTCAGGCGCTGCTAATCAGGCAGCTACAACTGGGAACCACTGATTTAGAAGCTAGCAGGATCTTTACCCCATCCTAGGTTCAGACCTCCAAGTCCAGTGTAGAGAAGGTCAAATGTTCATTTTTTCCAAAGACTTTCCAATAGTTAAATCTCACTTTATCTGGATCTTTGGAGGCCCTGTTCATAGATGACTTCCCAGAGAGGTAGACAGATGATTTTAAGTTGGCGTCCTAATTGTTTTAGCACTAAGAAGTTCTGCTGCTTATCAAAGTTCCCTGCTTTGTCCTCTTTAAGCCACTAATGAAACATATAGCTGGGGTGTTATCACCATCATTACAATAGCATGTGCCTGTCTAGGGCATCTTGCCCTTTTCCCATTCATTGTATTTTCTTTTTTTAAGAAACGAGGGCTTCCTCTGTCACCCAGGCTGGAGTACAGTGGCCCAATCACAGCTCACCATAACCTCAAACTCCTAGGCTTAAGTGATCCTCCTACTTTGGCCTCCCTAGTAGCTGTACCTACAGGCACCTGCCACTACACACACTTTTTTATTATTATTATTTTTTTTTTAGAAAAATACTTGCTATGTTACCCAGGCTGGTCCCAAACTGTTGGCTTCAAGTAATCCTCCTGCCGTGGCCTCCCAAAGTGCTGGGATTATAGGGTTGAGTCACCACACCCCAACTATTGTCTCTTTTGAGAGCTACAAGTGGGAGAGACTGCCATTGCTTCTGTTGTTGTTTCTGGAAGTGACCATTTCAGAGAAATAGCCCTACTCAGAGTAGCTTTTCTCAACATAATGCATATATACTATGACTTGTTTTAATAAAGTTACATCAAGTAAAAGTTTGAAACACCTGTTTCTTACAACCTCAATTTCTTTAAAGAGAAAATGTTCTTCTTTGATTGTAAACCCAAATTCACAGTAGAAATTATGTTAAAAAGCTGCCAATATGTCATTCGGGGCAAACTTTTTAAAAAGGAGACACAAACTAGTAGCTCCCAGGTTGTCATCAGCCAGCAGGCAGGTATTGAGGTGTCTCTCATAGGATTTTATCAAAGCTTGAGTCAGCATATTAAAAAAGGGAATGTTCACATCAAACTCCAGATTTCCAGTTTGTTTGAAAAATGTAGGTCACAGCTAAGCCACAGTCTGACTTTATACTTGAGAAGCAGCAGCTGCAGCCACTTCCTCTGGACAGGACA
>CAUYRH010042519.1:0-43928 GCA_963574655.1 Perodicticus potto | reverse complement strand
CCTAATCCCTTCCCCAGACAAAAACCATTGCAAAGGCCTAATAACCTTGTCCAAGGTGAGGGGCTGCATTCATTCATTTGCTAGAACACCCATTCAATTTGAAAAGGCATTTTTCTGTCTACCAAGACCTGGCCAAAATATCTCTCATGGCCAATTATTCACTCCTAGACAAAGTAATTATGCAGGAAACCTCTGACCTGTGCTTCCTCCCCCCTTCCAGAGGCTGTTCACCTTGGAGACCTGTTGCTTATATGGGTACAACCTTGTCCAGCACGAGATTCACACTCTCTCCCCCAGATTTTCAAGTGCTATCAACACTTTCCAAGGCACAGCCCCTCTGCCAGTAGCTCTGGCACCCTCCACTCCCTCTGCATGCCCCTCAGTCCAACAAAATGCCATTTTATCACTGATCTGTGGCCTGCAGGCTCAATTCTCAAATTCCTGATATCAAAGACTCACTGAAGAAATTCCAGTAAGAAAACTACAACATTATTTCTAATGTCTTTTCATTTTCTCCCAAGTCCCACATGGCCACGTGGCTGCCGCCAAAGACAGAAATCGGAAAACCTAGAACTTCCAGTTTCTCTCAGAATAGCCAGGGGGCAAAGTTGGAGCAGGGAAGAAGGGTACACTCACACATTCGTTTCACCCTGTGAATGGGTGGGTGGGGCAAACCCCACCTATTGTTACCCATCTCAGTCATTCTCCAAGCACTCACATGCATACAATTCCAACCTATTTCTTAACCTGGGCAGCCTCAATTTCCCACTCAAGCTGCCACATAGCCATAGGAGGCAAACCAACACTCCCCTAGGCCCTGTGAAGGGAGGTCCAACTCCACCCTCAGAGTTCTCTCAGTCACACCACATCCACACACTCTCACACACCTCTCAACAGACCTGTTGGCAATCTAATGCCCAAGGAGTTGATCAGGCTCCTTCTTCCACTACAACTGTAGTGGAACCCCAAGATCAATCATACCTTGTCTTAGACGTCTGTCTGTGTAGGTACCTGTTCCTGCATGCCAGTTTCTCCTGGTGTTTGACTCCTTGAAGACCCGCCGACAGGGTCCTTTCTCAGCCCAGCCAAGGTGTCCACACAGGGAGGCCAAACTGCCTCCCCAGAGCACTCAGTGGTTCACATCGCCCAGGCTGATCAGGGGCCCCCACGTGGGTGTCCAGAAGATTGACAGCAACTACCAGGTGCAAGGGTGATCTCGATTCCCAGTCAGAGAACCAAAAATGTTGCAGGAAGACAAGGCCCAGCAGAGAAAAAGAGCACCCAAACACCATGTTTATAAGAGGAAGGGCTTTATTCACCAGCTGGGAGCTTACGGCATAGAAGAATTCCAAATGGCTGCTCTCCCCATCTGCCTTGGTCTTTCCCTTAAAATCCTGGAGATGGGAAAGGGTTAGGGCTAGAGGAGTTGCTTGCACTTGTCCCATTTCTTCCCAATATAGTAACCCACAGATGAAACAAGCAGACAAAAGCACACTGATAACCAGACACATGCAGCCAGGCCAAGTTCGGAAAAGGAAGTCAAAATGTAAAGATGGCACGGGAGCGCTGGGCGGTGGGCAGTGGGTGCAACCCCCCAGAGTCCTCAATGAGGAGAAAAAATCCCCATCACAGGGGTCCAAATCTAGGATTTCCATGTCCCAGTTACTCATTCGGGGTGTCCCCTGTCCATGGGCGGGTCAGGGATTCCACATCCTGACGCTCCTACTACTGAACAAGATTGGAACAAAAGGCAAGACAGAGACAAGAGAACAAAGAGAACAAAAGCCGGCAAAGAATGACTCACGCGCGGAGCGTTGGTTTGAGGTCTTCAACGGGAGAATTATCCTGGACAAGCCCCCAAATGTTGTGCCCGAATTTCGGAGTCCCCCCAGAAGAAACTCACACCAGGCACCCCGATGCAAAAACAAAGGGTGAAGTTCATTACAAGCCTAGGCTCGGGCCTTCAGCTCCATCAAAATGGCTGATCGATCTGAATGCCCCGAGGGGTGGGGCTGAGGTATTCTTATAGTGTACCGAAAGGAAGTTGGGAGGGGGGAATGGGACAAGAGGAGTGGGATAAGGGAAGGGTGGAGTAAGGCTGAGTCCAGGTGTCTTGTCACTTGTTGATTGTATACCTTGGAGGTGCCAGGAACGGGTGGGTGGTCGCTAAGCAGGAAGGGGCTGGTATTGTTCAACCAGTGGGGGTGATCAGGGGGAACTGGAGCAAGGAACCAAAATTTGCAAAACTAGCATTACACAGCAAATTACACAGCGACCTGTAAAATGGAGTCTGTTAACAAAATGGCGTCACATTGGTCCTTTCAGTATCTGATGTCATATACCCCCAATCATCCATCTCCAGAACTTTCTATCATTGCTCCACCCTAGCCCCGGGCAACCACCATTCTGTCTCTATGAATTTGACTATTCTAGGTCCCTCATGTAAGTGGAATCATACAGTATTTGTCCTCTTGTGAGTGGCTTATTTCACTTAGCATAATGTTTCAAGGTTCTCCATACTGTAGCATGTATTAGAATTTTATTCCTTTTTAAGGCAGAATATTCCATCATATGGATTATGTCACATTCTGTTTACACCTGTTGAAAGACCCTGGGGCTCTTTCCACCTTTTGGCTGTTCCAAATAATGCTGTTACCAACATGAGTGTGAAAATAACTGTTCAAGTCCCTGCTTCCAATTCCTTTGCATATATATCCTGGAACCAAATTGTATTTAATATAATACTGGAAGGGGGAAAGGGAGAGAAGGCTGCTTCACCCAAATCAGGATTCTAACCTGGCAACCTTAGGTTTTTCTAGCAACTGCACATAATAAAAAGCTCAGGAGCCCCTGAAATTCATTATGCCAAAAGAGAGAATGGAGCCTAGGAACTGAGTCATAGGAACACTACCATCCTCTCCCCCAATGAGGTACAGGGGTCCTCTTTTAAGGAATAAAGTGGCTTGGAAAATGGCTAAACAGGATTTTTCCCCTTTGGACTGGGTATGGGAAGGATGATAGAAGTCTGGCTGGGAAGGTGATCTTGTTGTCCAGAAAAACCCCACAATAGCCCTCAAGGAAAGGTTTTAAATCAGACTTTGAGAGTGCCACACTCTCTGCAGACCTGTCCCAGGTCAATTACGCAAGTCCTGGCTACATTTAACAGGGATTCTCTACAATGGCAAATCTCTCCCCCAGCCTTCCCACCTAGACAGTCTGTTTGCCCGCAGCCATCTCAAAATAAGACCAAGAAATGTATTTTAGGTTAAAATATTTTGTATTTTCTTGAGCCTTAAAAAACAAAACAAAAATTCCCTTCCAGGTAAGAATGTAGCCCCAAGAATGCATGTCAATTATACCCTTAGGACTGTAACCTGAATCAACTTTTAAATGCCCATTACAAGTTTATCTCCACAGATGCAAACTACGGTGGAGGCGAGATCACCCTACTAACCCACCCTGAGAAGATTCACAACATGGGCTACTTCCTCTACCCTCCCTTTTCTGAATGTTCATCTTATGTAGATTTAGTCACCAATGTGACAATCATAGCATCAACTGCCTCACTGCTAACCTCCTTCAACCTCCCCTTTTTTTTGTACACCCCCTTTTTTTCCTTCCTATGTGAAATCCTCCACCTCTTCTATGGGAACCTCATCCACAACACATACTTTGTGGGCTGTTCTTTTCTCAAGCATCCTTAAAGCCCTGGCTTTAATAAACCTCAATTTAGTGTGACATTCTCACTTTCAGTCACTTTATGATTTAAGTTAATTAACATTTGAAGGCCCTCCCTTCAAAAGAGCAGTCCAAAATTTACAATACACTTGTTCTCCACGGCAAAGAGAAATAAACTCAAAGCAAGCAAACCCAGCATTCCATTCAAAATTTGTTCCCCATGAATTTCCAATGAAGACAAAAGGAAATAAAAAAATAAGAAACTTTTATTAAACGTTGAAAATGGTTTCGAAGTTTATACATAAAAATCGGTAATTCCACCATAACAGGGACTTTTAAATCAATGACAAACATACTAACAAACATACAAATCGGTCTGGCAAAGCATGCACCCGCTACCTAACTCCACATAAGTCCTTGTATCAGGTTTACCCAGCTCACTGGGAAGCAAAGGGAAGGAAACCAAACACTTACCAGAATGTGCCTGCTGCTGTCACTGCCCCCAAGGACTAGCACAAAGACAGTTGGGGTAACAGTCCCTTCCATAAGGGGGACCGAAAGAATAGCACTAGGGCTCTCTGCTTCATCTCAGCAGCCATGATGCACCAGGACCAGAAGAAAGCCTCCTCCACTCCTGAGCGGAGTCTGGAGTCCGTCTGGGCAAGTGACCTGCCACACAGGGCTTTCCAGCACTTGTCAACACTGGCTGCACATTACGATCATGGAGAAGTGTTCAAAAAATCCTGATTGCCTAAGCCACAGATCAATTCAACGAGAATCCCTGGGAATGGCGCCTGAGCAACTCCATGTTTTGAGTGCTCCTAGGAGATTCTGAGTCTCAGGAGGAGAAAAAAACCACAGTCATTTCTTCCTCAACTCTTACTTGTTGAAAAGTCTCCCTTATTCTGATTTAAAACATTTGGCCTCTCTGACATCTTATGAAAGTTTTCACACGTGGATCCTTAGTTTCTACCACTGGTTTATGAAAGGTTAAAAAAATAGAGCACCCAGATTTCATTAAAAAAAAAAAACAACTTTATTTTCATATAAAAGTGCCAAAATGTCCACCAATGCCACAATCTAGCTCAACAACCAGCTTACACTAGTAATCGAAACACAAGCCTCTTTATTCACATTGTTTAAAACTCCAATTCTTTTCACACATTCCCACAGTAACTTGAGTCTCTAGACAGTGGGAAATTTGCATTCCTATTTGCCGTGGTAGTCCATATATCCAGGTTCATATAGGCACGAAACGGGTTAAACCCTGGGTAGTACTCCTTGCACATGACTGTCTGGTTCTCCATGTGAGCAGAATGTTCCGTGGTAGGATTCATGGGGCAGCAATTTTCATATACATCGCTTTGCGGGGCCCAAATGGAACCAAAAAGTCCAGACATTGGAGACAAGCTTCGGGTGCTTGTGAGGTAGGGCTGAAGTACAAATGAGGAGGGGAGGAAAAGAAGGTTAAAAAACAGCACCACCAACAAAGAAGCATCAGAAAGGCAATGCCGGTACCCCAGATGTTGCCACAAGGCTATCAATCCAAGTTAGCTTGGAAGTTATTAAACTATTCTCAAGTTAAATCTGATTTAACTCCATTTTCCTCAAAGGGGGAATTGTGAAATCCTTATTTAACTAGATAACCTTATTTGTAACCTAAGGAAGAACCCACAGGCCAGATGAACTTTTATCTGGGGAGGGAGAAAGTGTCAAGTGGATGTGAAAGGGGGAAACATTGGGCTTTTAGCAGGGAAAGCTCTCAGGACCCCGGCACTGACTACCACTGGCCTTCCTGGGACTTTCATTTTATCTCTGATCACAGATGAAAAGGTCAGCAAGTCCACTTAAAAACTGTCCCATACAGGATTCCAGGCCCCATGTTCTACAAGCAGCCACCATTTGGCATATTTGGGGATATCTTTTTCACTTGAGGTGGCAAGACTGTCAGTGTCTGCAAGCTCCCACCCATCTGGTTACAGGTTAGGTTCCTTCAGGGGGTGGCCAGACCCAGCTCCCATGATCTAAAAGAAACACACCAGACTTTGGCTGACCCAACCCCATATGCTAAAGCTAGTTGAGACCAGGATTAAAGCAGCAGCAACTCAGAGCTGCCCTGGGGCTCCCAGCACAGGATAGGCGACACTGACCGGAGAGCTGATGAAACTGGCATGTCCCCAGGCAGCAGGCATGTTGGGTGGGGTGTTCCAGGTAGACTGAGAGCTGTGGTCAATAAAGTCTGTCTGAACTTCTGCAGCACAGGGGAAGCCATTGGCATAATTCATGTTTTCTACAAAGAATGGGAGACATCAACACACATAAACATTTTCACATAGAGAAATGCATTCTCACTTTCAGGCAAAACAGCTTTCAAAGCTTTCCACTGTTGACAAGTTAAAATGTTCCCTCAGTGTGGAGCAGGAGAATTGTTTTGCTGTCATTCTCAAGGTTAAAACTTTGCCAGCCACACTACCTGGGAAACCCTCAATGTGGAAGGTCTTCCTCTGGGCTTGTATTTCTGCATTTAATCTTTCTATTATACAAAGTATGGCAAAATACTACTAGGGACTTCAATAATGTCATGATGGTTAACAGTCTTTAAAAAAACTTTTTATTACCTGTCACACCAACCTTAGCCACCAGCACATATACCATATGGGCTGATAAAAGGAATCCAAAACCAAGCACCTCTTAGGTATCAAGAAGAAAATGAAGATGAAGCCTCAGTCACAAGAAGGAAGTTACAGAAGCACCCTCTGGTGGTTAGCATAGAGCAACGCATGTACCAAAATCTACATAAGAATACCTAACGTTATTGCTAGTCTCTTCCCTGGAAGGGTGGCACTAGGATAAGAATCATGATCAGACAGTAATGAACAATAGAAGCATTTTCCAGTTGAACAAGGAAATCTCATATCTCTTATTTATTTATTATACAGATGCTTGAGCCCAAGTATCTGCAAGTTCCCACAATTTCCCCTCCAAGCCCTTTCCTTCCTTTTATAGCACTGCCCAGGGTCAGAAGAGTTAGGACTGAGGAACCAGAGATAAATGTTTCTAATTTGCATGGGACTTGAATGCCTAAAAAGAATAGCAAACAACTCGAGTCCTAGCCTCCCACTGGACAACCCACAATGTTAGGTCCACATAGACTCAAACGGCCCAGTTCTAACTAATGTAAAGGACTAAATGAAGTAGGGTTATTTGTAGAAGCCCCTAGATACCAAGAGTCAGAGGGATTTT
The DNA here is from genome assembly GCA_963574655.1 of Perodicticus potto. NCBI lineage: Eukaryota > Metazoa > Chordata > Mammalia > Primates > Lorisidae > Perodicticus > Perodicticus potto. Next base: position 37,007 of record CAUYRH010042519.1, on the reverse strand, counting down.
TCAGGGCTATGCACAATTATTCCCAGCAGGCAGGCTCAATTGGATCCAACGGAAGCCATTTAGCAGCCTTACTTTATGCTGACTCGCAAAGTCTCACTGTTAGAAGGCATGTGATTCCACAGTTTAGTGCCCAGTTCTGCACACTTCCTGCTTGGACACTGAGACTAGAAGAGCGGCTCTGGGAAGGTTTAAGTAGCTTTTACCTTCTGGGAAGGCACTGTAATCGTTCATCTCCAATGGACAGTACACACTGGGAAACTGGCCTTCACACGCTGCATTCCAATCAATGAAACTGCTACAAAAAAACAAGAGGTCTAATTTCAGAAACAGGATGTCGAGATAATCCAAGTAAAGAAAGAGGAAAACTTTATTGCCCAGCCTCCTAATTCTGACAAATACCCCCATTTGGGGAAATAAGAGACGGATGTACTTTCTCAAGTCACAGAATCAAAGACTCACTCAGTGCTTATCACCAATGATGCTCTTCCTGCAGGTGTGGGGCGTGGACCAGGATCCCACTTCCCCTGGAATCCTGTCTGCTGAGTCTGACCACAGACAGAATCCAAGGGTGTGGCTCTGTCAGCACTGTGGAAGCACAACTGGAATATTTCCAAGTGTCTTAGCACACACCTGAAGGCCTTAAATGTTAACATGTCTGCCTTTCACTCAGAGCAAGGCCAGCATTCATCTCAGGGAAGTCGCCACTTTAAAGACTATAATTCACAATGCTTTGATCACTACTGCAAACTGGATTCTCAGTATAGAAACAAGATAGCAAATACTGCTGTAGTTAGCTGAGCAAAAGAAAAAAAAAAAGCCCTTCAAATGGATTTGGTGATGAAATAAAGAAATTAACATTTTCTTAAGGTTCATTAATTGAACGTCATACTAACATCAAATAGCATTTTTAAGGAACTGTCATTGTGTAACTGTTTTTCGATATTTAAACTATTTGATCTTTTTAAATTTTAAATGTGTTCAACCATAAAGCCATGGAAAAATGTAAATCTTCTGTTAGGGGACAGGAACTACAAGTGATTGTTTTTTCTCAAATTTGCCTCTAATATATGAATAGATCATCTTTTCAATTTAAAAAGGTAATGACATGGTCACCAGCTTTATTTCTTTTATTTCCTTCTCATGTTTCTCTCAATGTGTACGTAGTTCATTATTTTCTAAGACATCACAACACAAATCTAAAAGGCAGAAGCAAACACTTGGCTCAAGTCCACTGAGGAAGAAGCGTAGCCCTCATCCCCGACAGCCAGAATTCTGATTGCACCTGCAAGTCCTGAGACTAAGCAGGCCCAGTGCAGAAGGGAAGCTGTACCTGTTGTGGACCGGAGCAGGCTCCTGCAGCACACAGGGCGAGCTGCTCTCCAGAGTGCAGTTTAAGCTGCTTGCCAGACACACCGGCTGGGTGGGCCACAGGTCTCCAGGCGAGTAAAGACCTAAGGAAGAGAATAAGCCCTCTCAGTCTACCAGCTCCAGCCCAGCCCTCATTCTACACTTCCGCAACACCCAGCACAACTGCACTTCCTCTAGAAAGTACTCCCCGATGTCACCCACATGTGTAGACCCCTTCTGCCTTTGGGGATTATTATTTCAGGACACACGTGCAAATGCTGATGTACAGCACATTACTTCAGATGGTGTACAACCTACTGACCTGGACATGATGGGATTGGTGGTGAGGTGGTGAGTTCAAACCCAGCCCCGGCCAAAACCACTGTGTTGATCATGTGTGGTGGCTCACGCTTAAAATCGTAGCACTCTGGGAGACTGACGCAGGAGTTTGAGATCAGCCTGAACAAGAGTGAGACCCCATCCCTACTAAAAAAAGTAAAAGAAAACTAGCTGGGCATGGTGGCAGGCACCTGTAGTCCCAGCTACTTGCGAGGCTGAGACAGGAGTTTGAGGTGGATGTGAGCTACACGTGGCCCCCAACCCTGGGTACCAGAGTGAGACTCCATCTCAAAAAATAAAGTAAAATAAAACTGCTGTGTTGGCCACTACAGCACACAGAGCATCTGCCCTGCTGTATTTCTCCTTCCCCTTGTTGTTTGTCTCTACTCACTTGAGTAGGGTTAGGGTTAGGGTGAGGGTTAGGGCTGCTAGGTGGGGCTGGTGAGGCCGACCAGCAAGGACACCAGTGTGGCCAGGCACGGGGTGTGTGTGTGTGTGTGTGTGTGTGTGTGTGTGTGTGTGTGCGCGCGCACGCAGAGGACAGAGACTGTGGTCCCTTTAAGGATTTGCTCATTTACTCCAAGTCAGATGGGAAGCCACTGGAAGGTTCTGAGCAGAGTGACTGCTTGGAGAAAAATGAGCACTGTTCTCTCCCGTTTCTGCACATCTTGGCAGCAGAGGCACTGGAGGGCTTTGTTCTGGACTATCTTTCCCCAGATGTTTACTAAACCAAAAGCCTTGGAACATTCCTCCCTCTGGAGCAAAGGGCAGGCATAACTGTTTCCTGTTATAAATGATCAGGGCCCCAAGCTCAGGGTTCCTCTCCTGTAACCTGCTGTGCATGCTGGCATCCACCAAGGCTGTCTGAGTCACCCCGTGACACCTGATGCAGACAGGCTGATGCCCATGTGCTTGGCCATGGGGGGCTTTATGTGAAAAAAATGGCAGCTACTGATCTGAGGAGACTATTTCCCACTCTGCCACTCGAAGCAAAGCTGCTGGTTCAGTGAGGCCCTTGAGTGCCCCCTAAATGCCAGGGCCTGACTCTCTGATGGTCTGGTTAAACTAAAAACTGATGATGTCCAGTGGGACACTGCAGCTGTCCAACCTCAATACCTGCCATACAGAATCTTCCAGTGGCTCCCTGCTCAGTGGCCCCTGATGAACCCTGCTGTGTTTTACTGCCTCTTAGGCTATTGCCAACGGCCTAGATGTCTGGTCTGCCACTTGGCAAGCGACAGACTGGAGGATGAAAGACACTGCTTTCTAGGGCTATGAAATTCAAAAACAGATCTTGGCTTCTGATACCTCGGAGACCCTGGGTAGATCCCTGGAAATGGCTCATTCTCTGCTGAGACTGACTGGAATCAACGTAGCTGACTGGGTCTGCACCACCCTGACTGCTGTCATTGTTGCCTGCGTCTGGGTCTCCAGACACGGAGACACTTCCAGCATCACCGAGTGGACACAAAGGGGAGCTTGCTGGAAGAGTAACTTGCTCATGCATGTCCTATAGACAATACTCACTATGAGGGAGCCACCCAATTAGAAAAGGTTGGTATGAAATTTGATGATAGCTGAAGTGATCCACCCCCGGGACCCTGAAAGGCACTCAGCTCAGCCTCAACTCACTGGTCAGAGTTATTACAGATGACAGAATTCCCCTGTCCTCTTTGTTCCCAAAGAGAAACAAAAGTGGAGTCTATGTAATCATGAACACATTCTGCTATACCTGAGTAATCCCTAACACCAAGCAAAAAGATCAATACAGAAAACTCAAACAGAAAGCTTTTATGGTAGATGCTTGCAGCTTATGAGATGCATTCAGCCAGCTGGTCTGAGACTCTGGTGCACAGCATAGGCCGATACTTTAGGGTGGCCTTATCCTGTTAAGGTCAGTTGACAGCAACTGTTATTAAATGTTGTATGAGATAAATCAAACAGATCTGGCTGCTCCTGGTAGTCAGGTCAATTAAAGAACAATTTATAGAACTGTTTACTCATAGTAAATCTAGAAGCCAAGGCTATATAATAACAAGAGGTATGTATATGTGTCACCAAGGGATCTGGCTGCCTTTATTCTGCCCTTTCTGAAGATGTTTGTTAGGCAAAGCCTCAGAAAATAGGAGTAATGTCTCCTTTTGGTGCAAGGGGCAAGTCTGCTTAATGTCCAGCATCATAAAAGATAGTATCTCTTGCCCATTAGAAAAGGCTTGGGCTCCCTATGCTCAGGGCTCCTTCTGTGTTGTCCCCGTAGGAGTTGGGGCAAGCAAAGCTGACACAAATATGCTGATGCTCCTGCCTTGTGCCAAAAGTCCTTTGTCTCCAAACCAGGAGTCTCCTGTCTGCTGCCAGTTTCCACAAAACGATAGCAAGCTAACATGTTGTAGAGTAAAAACCTTAAGTGCTTCCTAGTTCGTGACGGTGACGTGACCTTCTGTTTAACGTGATCACTGGTAGGGTGAAGGTAGAACAGGCAGACCTGTTAGAAAGCTATTAGGATAATCCCACTGAGAAAGAAGGATGGCCTGCACCATAGTGATTATGGTGGAGCTGATGAGAAGGGAGCAGACACTGGATCTATTTGGAGGGCAGAAGGGAAACAATGAGTCAATGGCTCCAATGTGGGCCACGAGAAAGGGAGAGTCAAGGACGACTCCTCGCTGCTGTCTGGCTCCTGTAAGAGGAGCAGGTCTGAAGAGATGACCAAGCGTCCAGCTATGGTACCTCCTGAACTCCAAGTGCAGATGTCAAACTAGCAGTCAGCTACAAGGTACCAGAGTTCAGGAGACAGGCTCAGGTTAAAGACACAAACTTGGCAGTTGTCAGGGTGTGAGGGAAACTTAAAGCTTCAAAAGTAGATGAGATCACCAAGGGCGTGTGTGCAGGCAGAGAAGAGCAAAGGGCCAAGGACTGCTCTGGAGGGCTCCAGGGTCATGAGAGGAAGATGGGGAGAACCAGGATCAGGAACCTGAGGTACACCAGGCAGGAAAGACATCTAAGGTCTGTAAGTAGTCAACACGAGAATCGCAGACAGAACTGACCAAGAACTTATCAATGTGGAAATCAGCAGAGACCTCACAGCATCCCTTCAGAGTGATGGCAAATGGCACACTGTAGGGTTCTCTGGGGAAAAGATGGAAGGCAGAAGTTTGAATCCACAAGCTTAGATAATTCTGAGGAGTCCCTTAAAGGCAGGAGCAGAGCCGCAGCTAGAGAAGTTAGCTGAGAGAGAGTCTTCTGGCTGTTTTTGGCATTTTAAAGTTGGGAGTATTATACTGCACCTGCATGGTGACAGGAACAACCCCTTACAGAAATAAAGATGGAGGAGGGAGGGAGCCGTGGAGAGAAAGGCTGTGCTGACACTACATCAGGCTCCAACAGCAGGAAGGCAGCGAATGCGTGGCGTGGAGGGCAGGGGGACGGGGCAGCAAGGCTTTCTGAAGGTCTCTAACTGCTTCTCTTTGCCAGCAAAACAGGAAGCGAGAGCAACAAGAGAATGAAGCAGGAGGACTGGAAGTGTGGGGACAGAGGAGGAGGTGGGAAGACACAGCAGTGAGTGGTCAGGCATCCGGGGAGAGGCCGGTCGTGAGGTCTAGCTCCACTCACTTGCACAGGAACAGGTGGGGGCAGAACCACGGTGGCTTTGCAGGGTTGGTACAATAAAGGGAAGGGAGTCAAAGAAATGACGGTAACAATGGGTCAGGCCATTTCTGCTGGGCAAAAAGGACAGCACAGCTGCGAGGGGGGTGAGCAGGCACAAAGTTGATGGGAGCAAGGAAGGCCTTGTGGACAGCAGACTATGGACAAGATCTACTTTTTAAGTGACTTTGGACCCAACCAAGAACCATAAATAGTTGATCAAAAAGTTCACTGCAGATTACTAATGAGGTCAAGGTAAAGGCATTTGAAACACACACAAACTGGGATCAAGACACTGGACTATCAGTCTCCAGCTGACAATGCAAACAGAACAACAGGAGCCAAAGGGTATCTGCTGTGACAGAGATTGTTATTTTCCCCACCATTAATTAAATCCTTTCTCTTCTCTATTACAGAAAAAAGGAAGTACCTACCATCTAAACCTCCCCCAAATGTTGCTTCAGCATATTACTACTTACTGACTTTAAGATTTTTTTAGTTGAGGCCTGGTATAGTGACTCATGTCTATAATCCTACAACTCTGGGAGGCCAAGGTGGGAGGAAAGTTTGAGCTCAGGAGTTTGAGACCAGATTGAGCAACAGTGAAACCCTGGCTCTATTAAGTATAAAAAACTAGCTCAGCGTAGTAATGGGCACCTGTAAATCCAAACTACTTGGGAGGCTAAGGCAGGAGGATGATTGAGTCCAAGAGTCTGAGGTTGCTGTGAGTTCTGATGCCATAGCACTCTACTCAAGGGGAGACAGAGTGAGACTCTCTCTCAAAAAAAGATTTTTGAGTTGCACACATTTATTTTACTGTACTAACCATTAGTTTCAATGCTCAGATATTTCTGTTGATAATTTGACAAGTCTAAAATTTATTCAAGGAACAGCAAAGAAACCTTATGGTTTCAAAGTAAAAACTCTCCACTGTGTAGGGCAGCATTTATATACAGCATTAATTTATATAAGGAAAAGCAAGTATGCATATTAAAGCTATACAGAAGAAAAATCAGGCTTATCCTGCCACAATTCCTGACCCTGGTTAGGTAAGAAAGCAGCCCTGGAATAAAACAGGACACCGAAGACAGAGATGAAAAGAGGCGGTAGAAGGGGAGACAGAAAGGAGAAGAAAAATGAGGGAGAACTGGCATTAACCTCTCATCAGAGACCCAGGCAGGAATGAGGTTTCCTTCCAACCCACTCCCATCTCCATACTCCCAGATTACTGTCCTTCCGCCGGCAGAAAGTTTGAGGGGACTCAGCTCTCAGTCTCATCCCGGTGCAGGAGTGAGGTCAGTCCCCAAGGATGCTGAGGCCACATTAACAGGCTTCCAAGGCAGCATGAATTGGGGGAGGAAAGAAGGGGTTGACCCCTTACCCTGGCCACATTCTACAACCAGCCTCTCTTCTCTTGGGCCACAAAGGGCCCTTCTATCATTTTCTGTCGTCTCTGACTTGGGAAGATGAACTAGATGGAGTGTGAGTCTCCTACAAGGGAGAGATTAAACTGTACTGGGGTATAGGGTGCCTGTGCCTTGGCTGGGAGTTAAGTGTCAACGCACAGGGTCCCTAGAGTAGGCGCTTCCTAACACAGCTTGAAGAAGAGGCCTCCGGGGAGACAGCTCTGCTTCGCTCAACCTGCTTTGTCGTCTCGAGCTCACTGGTCAGGAATATAGACAGTTCAGAAGCCCTGGCTGGTCTTTGCGGAAAGAGGAATGCATGCCTCACCTTTCTCTTCTTCGATGCCTGTGGGCCCAGCAGGAAGGCTAGGACAGGAAGGCTCTGCATATCGTGAGTAATTATTCACGTCACTGTGGGGAAAGTGAGCAGAGGAATGACTGATTCTTTGTTCTATACAAGGAAATACTGACATCGTATAACCAAATCTGATTGAGTTTTCACATGAACTCTTCCCCTGGGAAACATACAGATCTTAGAAACGTAAAGGTACACATGCAGGAAACAGTTAAGGAGTATTAAATTCCCAACATGCAGCAGAGTCTTGTTTTAACAAATGACAAGAAAAAAAATTAAGGTAACCAAGGTAACCTTCGGTTTAAAATCTGCCCACCACCAGTTAGCAGCAATTCTTGTCCTATACATTTACTTCCACCCCTAACAAAACCAGCTGCTGTGAGCTGTGATGCCACAGCACTCTACGAGGGCAACAAAGGATTCTGTCTCAAAAAACAAACAAACAAAAAAAAAACTTAGACTTGTGCACGAGTTGAGTTTCCCTTTTCACAAACTCACCCATTTAACTGTACCCTCCTGTCCTCTCAGGAGGCAGGCACCTAAGATAAATGGTTACATTTCTCACTCGGAAACCCTCTCCTTGCCTACCACCTGCTCTTCTCCCTCAATACAAGGTGCTTATTTATTCTGTCCAATGCTGCAGAAATCTCATACAGTGGAACCACAAACGTGTGGGGATCTATCAGGTTCTTGCAAAATGTTCTAAATCATCAAAAATTTAGTTTTATTTCAAGTCCTAGCAAAGGGCGGATAATTCCTATCTTTACAGTAACTACTGCTTCCTCTTTCTACTTTCAGAAGTGAGGTGTTTTCTACCATGGCTGGATCACTAAAGAGACCGTCGGTACCAGAGACAGTCCCGTGTGAATTGTGTTTACTTGGAAGGACAGTTCCTTCTGAATTAATAACAAAATCAGGTTTTACCTTTCCTGCCGTTCTAAAACATCTTCATATTTTAACCTGCAGAATCACGTACAAAGAAGTAACAGGGTGGCTGACATAAGAAGTACTTAAAACATATCATAAAAGCTAGAAAATAAAAAACTCACATGGGGTTGCAGAGGCTATGAGAAAGATTCAACGAGATGGGAGTTTCAGAAGGAAAATCATTGAGTGGAATACTGTCTCCTGCATTAAAACAAAAAACACATTATCACAACTTTTAAAAGTATAATTAAACTGCATATATTCTGTATTAAAATGCATAGATTTTCAGTATCATTAGCCCCTAAGAAGCAATTTGTTTTTCACTTTAAATTGATATTCACACATTCAGTGATTTAATTTTTCAAAAGCTTTTTATAATTCATCATTTCACTGAAAAGTTAACGAACTCGGGATTTTATAAGAATTTTGGATTAGTAACGTTAAGTTATGAAAAAAAGTTGAAACGTCAATATTATATAACTTTTTAATAGGATTTCTTCCCCTGAAAAAATTGGCCACTTAAGTTATAATGTCCCTTTCTCTAGCTTATAAGGAATATATCCATAGAAAATCTATAAAAATACTTAAGAAGGCTTGGCGCCTGTAGCTCAGTGGTTAGGGCGCTGGCCACATACACTGAGGCAGGTGGGTTCAAACCTGGCCTGGGACTGCTAAAAAATAATGACAACTGCAACAAAAAATATACATGCTTCTTTGCATAGTGCTCCTGTACCACTAAATTTCTCAAAAATAAGGGAGGGCCACTGTTCCCAAAAGCAGCATTATTCATAAAAGCTAAAGGTGGAAGCAATCCAAGTCTCCATCCGTGGATAAATGGATAAGCCACAGGTGGTTTATGCATACAGTAGAATATTATTTAGCCTTACAAAGAAAGAAAAATCCTGGCTCGGCGCCCATAGCACAGTGGTTACAGCACCAGCCACATACACCGAGGCTGGTGGGTTGGAAGCCGGCCCCGGCCTGCTAAATAACAATGACAACTGCAACAAAAAATAGCCGGGCATTGTGGCGGGTGCCTATAGTCCCAGCTACTTGGGAGGCTGAGGCAAGAGAATCGCTTAAGCCCAAGAGTCTGAGGTTGCTGTGAGCTGTGACACTATGGCCGAGGGCAAGAAAGTGAGACTCTGTCTCAAAAAATAAAAATAAAAAAGGGAAGAAAAATTCTGACATATGCTAGGACACTGATGAACCTTGAGGACATTATGCTAACCAAAATTATGTAGTCGCAAAAAGATAATCATGCTGAACAATCCTACTTATCCGATACGTCTAGAGCAGGCAGATCCACAGACAGAAAGTATTACAGAAGGGTGGTTACCAGGGGCTACAGGGAGGGAAGAACGGACAGTTACTGCTAGATGGGTATGGTGTGGATGCTCCTTAAACTGTCTCAAAGACAGATGTTAAATAAAAATGACGATGATGATGAAGGAAAAGAAAGAGGGAGGAGTGTGGAAAGAAAAAGAAAGTGAATCAAGTCCAGAGTGAAGTCTCAGCCCACAGGTCCATCTGTCCCCTAGGTGCTGGAGGGCAGATCTAGATCGTGTACCAGACATTCGGAAGGGCAGACAGGCCACTCAATAGTGCCAGGATTTCTGCCCAGGACTCACCGGCTGGCAGGAAATACTGGATGTCCGCTGTGGCCTTCTTGTCCCCATCGGAGCTGCTGGCACTGCTCCAGCTCCCCCAGCTGCCCCGGCTGGCACGCACGCTGCCTGAGGAGCTCCCACAGTCGGAGCTGGAATCGGAGCAAAACTTGTCCACACACTTCTTCTCAGGTTTCTGGTAGTAACCCTCTGGAGGAGATGAGAGAGCAGCCATATATCATTTAAACAACTGCCAACTACCTACCATTTTTAAAAATTTTTTAAATTTTTGTATTTTTGAGACAGAGTCTTAACTCTGTCATCTTGGGTAGAGTGTCGTGGCATCATCATAGCTCACAGGAACTTCAAACTCCTGGACTCGAGTGATCCTCTTGCCTTAGCCTCCCCAGTAGCTGGGGACTACAGGCACCCACCACAAAACCTGGCTAGTTTTTCTATTTTTAGTTGAGATGAGGTCTCGCTCTTGCTCAGGCTGGTTTTGAACTCCTAAGGTCAAGCAATCCACTTGCCTCAGCCTCCCAAAGCACTAGGATTACAGGCGTGAGCCACCTTGCCTGGCCTAGATACTATTTTTAAGAAAAGGAGAGAGGCAAATAGGAGAAAGACAAGGTTTGGCTTGAGAGTCAATGACCTCTGCTCACCTAGCAAGACTAAAGGAGGAGTTCACTGGAACTAATGGTGGCACATTAGGAAATAGTAGGGTATGGGCTGTCTACTCCACACAGGCAATTAGGGGCTAAGATGGTTAACACTAACTAAAACTGTGACTTTTCTAGAAATAACACACAACTTCCATCATGAAAACGAAGCCACGCTATTGGGCTGGATATTTGTAGATAATTTTCTCCCTCTCTTTTATTAAACTGTCCACTAGGAGTTTCAAAATATTATTGACGTGTGGGTGAGAAGAACCACCAATAAGAATAAAAAGCAACATATGTGTCAAGGGAATAAACACTACAGGACAGAGGTATAAATGAGTTAACTTTGCTGGCAGTGTGCACTCACGTGGGGCATTTGTCTGGGAAAAGTGGGTTTTGACTGAGAGGATCACAAACCTCCACCCTCTGTACCCGACATGTACTGCCAAATTCAGTGATCCTCCAGCCCCCTTGCTATCCTGCACCCGAACCCAGACCCAGCACTGGATGCCCCTCAGTCTCCTACACTGCCTAGCAGTCCTAGGGTAGGGCAGCAGCCCAGCTCTGCAGAAATCACTTAACTTGGGTCAAGGGTAGCTTTGTCTCGCCTGGCTACTCCCCTCCTTCACCAAGGGGCTCTTGTGTGGAGCCAGCAAATATTGTTCCTTCAGCAACATGCCTGAGGACAGCTACCAATAGTCAGGTTTTTTTGCGAGGGGGACACCAGAGGCCTACTCAAGCTCAAAAGAATCTTAGCTTTCTGGTCTCACCCTGATGAGTTTCCAATTGGGCTCTAATTAGCTAAGGTGCCTATAAAGAGAGAACATGGAGGTGCCATTTCTCTCTCTGAATACTTCTCCTAGAGCAAACAGGTATTCCTACAGCAGATCATTAATAGCTCACTGTCATTACACACCTGCCTCGCTCTGCCCAGCAGGCAAGCTGCTTGCAACTTCAGCATCTGCTTTACAGCTCTCCCTAGTGTTTTCCTGTATATACCAGTTTCTCACATCAACGTCGCCGCTCAGCTCAGACTTCTCAAAGTCACTGCACATAAGCTTTAGTTCACTTTGTTCTGAAGGCCTGGAAGAGCCGCAAGAAAAAAAAAAAAAATCACATGCATATTTTGTCATGTATACATACGGAGACTTCCTTTCCATGAGAATTATCAGAGGTGAAAATATGAACCTGGGACAACCTGCGGCCTGCTCTCTTAGAGTCTGGGGGGAGAAAATGATGAGTGGGAAGGGATGCCAACGCTATGTAAGAAAAAGATTATGCCACTTTTGGACCAGAATTAATTTGGAGCTCATCTAATCTATTTGCATAGCTTAACAGTGAGAGGAATAAGACTCCATAAGGTCACCTAATGTCACATGACAAACGGCAGGTCCAGGACCAGAACACAGCACTCGTGGCTTATTTTCCTAGTTGTTAGCGTAATAGCTGAAGTTGCTCCCTGGTGTCTGGCGGAAGGTACTCAGTGATAATTTAAATGCATGTTCATTACTTCATTTAGCAAAGACTCATCAAATAGGAGTGGTAATCACATGTTATGAAAGGTGCAATGGCTACAAGGAAGAATAAAGTTCTTCCTATGAGGATTTAAGGTGGACAGTACCGCACTTAGGAGACCATGAATTAACTCAGGATGGACATTAATAAGATTTCATAAACAGCAATACAGAAATGTAGAAAATACTACAGAAGTAACTAGATGATTATTTCACAATTACCTAAATATTAGCTTCATAGGATGGCAGTAAAAAAGAGCAAATGTGTGAGATGTATTGGATGATTTTACTTATTTCTAATCAAGGTTAAAAAAAAGAATATATAGACAGATAGAAGAGCCAAGTAAACAGACAATTCAACAACAACCCACTTCCTAAGCATCATGATCCAAAACACAATTAGCTACGGGCTACTAGAGAGTTACATTTCAACAACTTCATTATTTCTTCAAAGTGTCAGAATTCTGCTTTCAAAAACATATACTAACATTTAATTAGTGAAATTCCACTCTAATTTTATATCTTCCTAATTGTTCATTATTAGGAAAATAGAATACTTTTAGTAACCTCATAGTCAAACCACATGTTTATGGAAACACATGTAATGTAAATGAATATAACTAGGTCTGATTTTTCCTTTCTACGGAATACTGCCTTGGCACTTTCCAATAATTTAGTCTACATAATCCAGGCCCAAATAAGGAAAATTACCTGCCAACAGTTAGATTTCAGTGTTAACAAGAAAGTAATAATGGATATGTACATTGTTTCCTGTGTGCGTTTTGCGGTTGCCTGACCATTACCAGTGAGTGCACATGAGAATCGCTGGCGAGCGTGTCATACGCTAACCCACTGGCTCTGAGCTCAAGACAGCAACTCCCCCCAGGGGCCCAGAGCAGACCCCCAAACAGCACCATTGTGCCTGGCCCAGTCAGAAGCTGAACTGCAGCAAGGTAGAACCCTCTTCCCATGCAAATCTGGAACTGCCAGAGAAAAATTTAAATACATTTAAATATCTAGCAGAGTTCACAAGAAAGAGAAATCCCTAGATACCAGAATTCAAAAGAAGAATGAGTCCAAGTGGCTGGTGGGGCTGGCGGTTACTAGATAGAAAACAGGCCCCTCTGCTCACTTACACGTTAATGCACACTCAGGACAACCTCAGACAGTTGTGTGTGTGGGAGGGGGCGACGGACTCCACCTCCTGCATAAGACCAGGGCCCTGAAACGGGGTTGGCTCCTCAGTGCATGGAAGACCTGAACAGCTCTGTCCACGAACCCTGGGAAGCAATGGCAGGGGAACATGTCTCTTCTGGGGGCCCCACACAGGGTTGAGTGAGAGAGAGAGAGAGAGAGAATGTGTGTGATGTCAGAAGCCTAACTAAAGAAATCAAAACTTGGAAGCTATATGCCACCTTGGAGGGAGGGGGGAGGTATTCTGGAGGATTTGTATATACTATTGACCCCCATGAACAAAATCCTCAAGCTGAGAAACTTCTGTAAATTTTGATTTCAGGGATATTTCTGGCACCCCAGCAATACAGGATCCATACGCAATCCCTGCCCAGCGCCATTTACGGATAAGAAAATGGGAGCTCAGGGAGATGAAATGCCTGAGCCAGGCTTCCTAAAACAGAGTGCAAACTGCAGGGGCTCCAATTCTGGCTCCTCCCTTACCAACCTGTGGCTTTAAGCAAACCATGCAATGTCTGGGCACCTCACTTCACACAGCAGCGAAGAACCTACCCTCTGCAGCACTGAAGCAAAGTTTGCCTGAGCTATGACCATCTTTATTCTCCAATTCTGCTGCATCGTTATGACCCCAGATAGCCCAGGTAGGTCAGTGGCTGAACTAAGAATAGGAGGCCTAACTGTATCCAGTGGTTTTCTCTACTTTCTGCTCCACAAATGCTCCTTCAATTCACAGGCAGAATGAAGGGCTCCCGTGGAGGCAGCCAGCAGTGTCCAACCTGCGGCCCTCAAGCGCATGCAGATTATCTGAGGACTATTTTGCTTATCAGCAGTGTCGGAGATCATGAAAAGTATGCACGGACTTTTTCTTTTGCTCATCAGCTTTCATTAGTTGTTTGTGAATTTAATGTGTGACCCATGACAACTCTTATTCTTCCAATGTATGGTAGGAAGGAAAAAGGTTTGGACACCCTTGCTTATACTTTTTCACTAAAACCTCCCATAGCTTTAGCATTTTATCAAGGAAAAAAATGTAAAGCTTTAGTCACTTTAAGATATTTTTAGCAAAATACAAACATAATGAGGAAATTTTAATTTTACAAATATATTGTAATGTCAAAATACAAACATCTATTCTACACTCTCATCTTTAGCCAACATTAACAGAAATACACGAATAAAAGATAACTAAACAAAAAATTATAATGTGAAAAATAGATCAAAATTATAAAGGGACTGTAAAAATTACACACCTTGAGACCTGAACGATACCCTTCTTCTTGTTTTTTCTACATGTTCGACTTTTATTCCAATTTAAATTTTGTAAATTTCCTTCTTTTTTCTCCTGAAGCTTCTTCTTCCTATAAGGATCTTCTTGCTAAAGAGGAAAAAGAAAACATTTCGTGGTTTAAACTGAGTAAACATAAATAAAAACTTATGAGTTTTTTTTAACTTTTGAAGACCAATTCCATCTGCATTCAGAATGGTCCCAGTGCTGCTGGAAACTGAGACATATGTTTCTCAATCTCTAGTTTGTTTTCATTTCCCTCCTTGCTCTACTTCCCTCAAGCTCCACAGAAAGAAAAGAAAAAAAGAATTGTTGCCTATAAAATTCCTGAGGGGCTAAAAGGAAAAACATCTGCTAGCAATTTATGGTCAGCTTGCTGTTAACTTTTTCAGCAATAAATCCTCCAACCTTCACCTGTTAATGTGGTATGTGCAACTCCCATGAATTATTGTACTACTGAAAAAAATCAGGTAAAAACTCAACTTAGGAGCACATTGTGTATTTATGTTTCTATTTGTTTACAGATGAACTTTAAGAGAACAACCAAATCTCCACAGAATGCTCCAAACTAATTTAATCTTCTTGGGTAAATAAGTCAAGAATAAATTTGATGGGGGTTTTTTTGGTAGAGATAGGGTCTCACTCTGTCACCCACACTAGCGTGCAGTGGGTTGATCACAGCTTGCTGCAAAGTCAAACACTTGGACTCAAAGATCCTCCTGCCGTGGCTTCCCAAAGGGTTAAGATTATAGGTGTGACCCACTATGCCCAGCTGCTTGATGTTTTTAAGTGTGGTTTTGAAAAACTTAATTCTGCATGAGATGTATACTCATGTATGTAATTTATAGAAATGTGTATTAAATATTTATGGTTTTCTAAATCTGGTCTTTTTCCTCTGTTAATGTCATGCACGGCCTATTAACAGACTCAAGGGGAGATGGATTCTCTTTGCTTTTTGAAATTTTAAAACAGCTAAAGTCTCTAACATCTTCTATTACTTACTGCTTCTCTTCCTTCGACACACTGCCCCCTTGAAGCAGAGACACTGTCAACAGACAGGAGTTCACACCAGACTCAAGGGCTTAAAGACTTATCTCTAAAAATGTTAGGTTTTTTCAAGAGGAAAACGTCTTTTCCAAGGACCACCCATAGGCAAATGGCTAGTCCAGGGAGTTCTCTTCCTATTGACCCTTGAAGGTCAATTCACATTTCATAAAAAGCAAACATTTGGCTAATTTTATCTTCTTTTTCAGAAGGTTGATCCAGAAATCAGAGTTAAGAATCCATCAAGTTCTAATATATACTTGACTAACACAAATGACTTGGCAGGAGACAAAGAAAAGAATCCTTATGCAACTATTAAAGCAACATGCACACCACAGCAAACACTAGAAATAAAATGAAAATATGGCATTTTTCTGATTCTGAAGGTATTTTAAAAAGAAAATGTGGCATTTTTCTGAAGGTATTTTAAAAACCTGACAAGGTTCTGGTTCTGAAGGTATTTTAAAATGAGAACGTGGCATTTTTCTGAAGGTATTTTAAAAACCTGACAAGGTTCTGGTTCTGAAGGTATTTTAAAATGAGAATGTGGCATTTTTCTGAAGGTATTTTAAAAACCTGACAAGTGAAATATACAAAGCCCTGACTGTAGGACCTTATGCCAATTGCTTGAGTTGATGCTAAACAGACACAGGAAAGACACAGACTCATGATCCAGTGCTAAATGTTATACATACACGGATTTTTTCATGTACTGCTCCTCTGTGTATTTCTCACTGGACTTGTAGTTTTCCCCTCTCGTCCCCTGACACTCAAGGCCCAACAAAGTTTTATCAACACAGCAAGTAATTGGGCCTTTCCATCCCTCCAAAATCAGGTATAAATACAGGATTCCTCTCTAAGTGGGGTTAGAGATAACATGAGCTGGCCAGCAGTCAGGCCAACACTTGGCTGTCTTTCTCAAATCTACTGGCTAGAACAGTCAGCACATGCAAGCAAGAGGGTGAGGATGTGGGTCCTCCACACGGACTCCTGAGAGGTGGACCACGACAGCCAGAGCCAGCCAGAACTCTCCCTGAGTATCAGAAAGGCAAGGAAAGTGCTGGGCAAGCTGGACCCAGAGGCGTTAAGTGGAATGACCAAGAAACAGGGCCCATGAGCAACATAGCAGGGGTGACAGGACAAAGCTACTAGTGAGGAAGCAAAAGGATAAAAGATGTAGCGAGGAATGAAAACCAAACCCGAGACCTCTGCCTGTGGAGCATCATCAAAGCAACAGGCAGTGAGGAAGGATCCGACACAATGGGGCTGAAAGAGAACAGGCCTGCGGTGGAGATGGTGGGGGATGGAGAGGACAAAGTGAACCCGAGAACCAAAGCCACAGGAAGAGGAAAGGTCGGTCTGGCTCTTTGCTTTCTGGTACCGAGGGCCTCACAGAGAGGAGCCTGGGCCTAACAAGGACACTGAGTCCCACCGAGCTGCAACGAAGACCACAGGCTCTGAGGCTTCCCTGCCAGGTTTGAACCTCACTCTCTGATGACGAGCTGGGTGATCCTGGGCAAATTACTCTGGCGCTTTGTTTTTTGTTTTCTGAGTCTTCCTCCAAGGACGGTTGTGAGGATTAAATTACCTGGCACCTAAGTTAGCAGTTTATATGAGATTTAGTTACAATCACCATAACTATTGAACTAGTTAAGTTCGCCCTGATAGAGGTGATGATTTAATTGATGGTAAGGTGAAGAAAGATTCCTAAGCTTCATTAAAAGCAAAGGAAGAAGTCAAAGAAGAGAAACTACAGGTTGTGCAAGGGCATTCAGGGAAAGGGCAAAACCAAGAAAAAACTGTGATACACTGTATGTGAAGGACAAAGAGTTAATACACTACTAACATATAAAGTGCTCTTACAGAAAGTAAGAGAGAAAAACACTAGCGTTCGAAACTTGGCAAAGGACACAGAAAAACAAGTTCACAGAAGAAATACAAGCCAGGCATGGGGCTCACTCCTTAATCCTAGCACTGTGGGAGGCAACAGAGGGAGGATGACATGAACTTTGAAGTTCAAGATCAGTCTGAGCAAGAGGGAGACCGGGTCTCTACCAAAAACAGAAAAAACTGGCTGGGTGTGGTGGCGTTCACCTGTAGTCCCAGCTACTTAAAGAGGCTGAGGCCAGAAGACTGCTTGAGCCCAGCAGTTGGAAGCTGTAGTGAGCTATGAGGACACCACTGCACTCTAGCTGGGTAAAATGGGTAAAACTCTGTATTAAAAAAAAAGAAAGAAAGAAAAAGAAACAAAGAAATATAAAAGGCAAAAAAAAAAAAAAAAAGCCCACAAAGAGCTCATCCAGAATATTTCATAATAAAATAAAGTTTGTAGAAAAGGCAAATGAAACTAGCTTCTATCTCATTTTTCCATTTTGGTTTTAGAAAACAAAAACGTGATTATGATGCATGTTTACGCCTGAAAATACCAGGAAACAGCTGAGGAAGCAGGATCCTGTTAACCAGTGTCTACCTCTGAGTAGCAGAAGCAGCACTGGGTTAGATATTTACTTCTTAATTTACAGAATTTTTTGCTTTCAGCAGTATGATTTTAGATGAGTAGTTTTACTTTCTTCTGTTTGTCAAAAGTATTCAGCTACACACTGACCAAGATTTTGCGAACACCTGATGCTGGTGAGAAGAATGAAACCAACATTCCCGAAGTTTTGATACATAAAAATCAAGAAACATAAAACCTGCACAGACGAAAACAAATTAAGCCCCACACCCACACCCAGCAACATCAATAAGCTGATCAAGTTGAAACTTGCACTAGCGAATCAGAAAGGACCCTGTCAACTATGCTTCTTAGAAGTGAAATAATGGCCTATGGCTGAGCGTGGTAGCTCACAACTGCAATCCTAGCACTCTGGGAGGCTGAGGCGGGTGGACTGCTTCAGCTCAGGAGTTCGAGACCAGCCTCAACAAGAGCAAGACCCTATCTCTACTAAAAAATAGAAAACTAGCCAGGTATTGTGCTGAGTGCCTATAATTCCAGCTACTTGGAAGGCTGAAGCAAGAGGGTCACTTGAGCCCAAGAGTTTGAGGTTGCTGAGAACTATGATGATGCCACGGTACTCTCCAGGCCTACTGAGACTCTGTCTCAAAAAAAAGAAAAAAATAATAGGCTACAACGCAATCTGTCTCAAAACTTTCAGAGTGACCCAACATTAATGGGCACCAACTTCATGGAAAGCAATCTGGCAGCACACATGAGAAGTCTTCAATAGCTGATGCCCTTTAAGTCTACTTCTTGGCGCCTATAACAAGGATGTATCAGGTATACAGGAAAGAGCTATGAACAGAACTGTTTATACAGAGTTATTTATGAAAGTAAAAAGTTGGAAACAAATTTAATGTCCAATGGCAGGAGAATGATTTAAATTGTGGCACAGCTAAATGATGAAATGTTATGGAACCACTGAAAACAAAGTTTCTCCCCTAGTTTTTATGATAATCATGAATTACTTTTCTAAGGAAAAAAAATCTGCTTAAAGGAAAATAAAAAGCTAGGGCTAAAATTTAGTTTGTGGATTCCAAACTTGGGCTTCAACCTTCCTTGCCAGTAAATCTAGAGCAATGGCCCTGGTGTACTACATAAACATATTTATACAACTTTCTAAGCTGCAAAGTTAGGCCCTAAGAATGTGCAAGAAAAACAAACACTGAGCACTACACTTGGGAATGTGCTTATTGAGAATGATTTTCTCCAAATGAGCAATGAACAGTTCTATAAAACAAGGAGTGAGTCACAGAGACACCAAAGGAATAACAAACCACAGCCCCCAAATCTGCACCAAGAATCCACCTTGGGTGACTGGGTGACAACCTCGGGCCACAGGGTTCTGCCGGAGTCCTCCAAATCCCGCGGACAGACATGCTTCCTGCAGAGCCAGCTGCCACCACGAGGTGCAGATAGCTGTCCTACCACAGGTCACAGACCTAACGAAGAGGCAGGACCTTATATAACTATTGGGACCAAGTGCAAAAACTATGTGAACTCTGGTGATAAGAGTTCAAAGGTAAGGCCCATGCCCTCAAAGATCTAATGGTGAAGACATAGAAAAGAAATGACTTGCATAAATTAAGACAACTGCCATCACTGAGGGCCCAACTAAGTCTTACCCAGAGAACCAGGGAAACTTCGAGGTAGAGGGCAGAGCCTGAAATGGTGCCCATGGAAGCAGCAGACAGGAGCCGGGGGCAGCACCAGTGCCCCCAGGGCCATCTTATGCCGAGGAGACCTTGGGATAATTGTTCGCCCTCCCAGAGCACAAGGCCATGTGGCTATGGAGTCGGCACATCTCAGAAGAGGTTTCCATTTCTGTGCAGGCCAACAGGTAAGTCCCCAAAGCCCCTATCAAAGGATGTTAGGTTCAACTAATAACATCCCACCTCTACTACCCAAATTCACTGACTCCATTTCTGCTCTGGAAAGCGTGCCCTAGCCTCATCTTTAGGCCTTTTTGTGTGTGTATCTGCTATACCCGCAGCCCGTCTGCAAATTCAACACTGCTTCACCCCCACCCTCCAGGTTCAGGCTCAGTCTTCTCTTTGCACACCCCTCAGAGAATACACATCTAATTGCCATAGAGATAACTCCCAAATCTCAAGGACACTCAACTTCTCTAGCTTCTTCTGTCTACGCATGTATCACTTCAAAGTCCAGCCAGCCCCCTCTGCTGGGAAGCTCGTCATCCTCCCTGTCACTCTTCGGGACTTACTATCTCCCTGTTGGTACTTAGTAAGTGCTGCCATTCTAAAGCAATTCTTGCATTGACCCACTGAAGCCTCACAACCCTATGAGGTGGGTATACTATTATCATCCACACTTTGCAGGAGGAAAGTGTGTTGTTATGTAATTTGCCAACATTACAAAATGAGTGCCACACAGGATTCCAGCCCAGGAAGTCTGGCTATGCAGCCCATGCTTGTAACTACAATATGACATTGCTATGACGACAGAAAAGCAAGCTCGCCACATACGTCAGAATCCCCCACTTCTAATTACCTAGACTTTGAACCTTGGAGTTGTCTTTTATAAATGGCTATGTAAAAAAAAAAAAGATGACTCCTCTCCTTGATGCAATTTACTGCTAAGAAGTCCTGATGGGTTTTCTTCTAAATGTCTCTTATCCACTTTTCCTATCCTTTACTTCAGCTCCCACCCAAACATAGGCGTTGATTATATCACACCTCCTGCCAGGGCAGCAGCATCCCTGTTAGCAGAGAGTTGGTACCCACCTTCCCTCTCCAACTCAGTCTCCAACACTCAGGCTGATCTTTCAAAACTGAATTATTCTCCCATTCCGTCAAGCATTTACTAAACCACCACACTGGTTCCACGTTAATAGGCATCCTGCCAGACTTTGCAAAACTGAACGAGAAAATATCCAGCTGACATTTTCCAGAAAAGATCACAGCCTATAGGCTGCTTCTAATTTGTTAATCACCCTCCAACTTCCTTCCCCTCCCACCCCCCCTAATTTAGGAACCTTTAATAGCTCTCCAAGATTTGAGAGGTCTCAAAAGTGGCAACCCTTAGGCCAAATCCTCCAAAACAACTTTTTCTTTGAACAAATGTGCTTTAAAATTTTTGATTCTGCAGTTCCCCAGCAGGCGACCTTTCTCCAGTTCTCTGCAGGCACCACCCACCACCTTACTGTCACCTCTGTCACCATGTTTCCCATCAAGATCCAGTGAATGAAGTCTAAACATTTTTGGTGTTCTTTTTTTTAAACAGAAGTCTCACTTTGTCATTTTCCACAGAGTGTGGTGGCATCATAGCTCCTATCAACCTCAAACTCTTGGGCTCAAGTGATTCTCTTGCCTCAGCCTCCCAAGTAGCTTGGACTACAGGCACCCACCACAAGGCCTGGCTAGTTTTTCTATTTTTTAGTAGAGACAGAGTCTCACTCTTGCTCAGGCTGGTCTTGAACTCCTGAGCTAACTCAATCCAACCACTCTGGCCTCCCCAAGTGCTAGGATTACAGGCATGAGCCACCACACCAGCCAAGTCTAAACTTTTATTCAACATTCAAGGGCCTTCCCAATCTGGTGAGACTCTGATTCTTCCCTCCCACTACTCTCCAACAGGTTGTGCTTCTTGTTGCCTCTTCTTGTGGGGCTCAGGGATGCCCCTCCCTGCCTTTCCACATTCATCTACACATGTTCCCACCTCCTCCAGGAGCTTTCCATGACCACTGCAGCTCAAGTTCAATTTTTAGTCTCTGAAATTCCCCTATGGTACATTAACCTTGGTGCCTGACTACTCAGAAGTATCTTGCCTTTCTCAATAGACAGCAAATTCTTAGTTTGAAACACCTGTGACATACTTGTTTTATATCACTTCCATTTTCTTTAAACAAAAAATTCATACTTATTATAAAGTTTTAAGAAAAGAAAGGAAAAAGAAATCATCCAAAATCCTACCACTCACAAATAACTAATTTCACGAACCTATTTTTAAGTATTTTTCTATGAGCGTACACACGTTAAGGATGACAGGACAGATGATAGGAATAATTTATAACACTGGGACTGTATATAAATTTTTAAGTAAAAATGTAAGGCTCGGTTTTATATGAATTTCAATATACTAAAGTAGAACCAAGGGAACTGCCAACTTTTGAGTAACTGTTTCTTCTACTCCTTAAGGATCTAAGTCTAGGAAAAAGACTGGAAAAAATATTTTCTTAAATTATAACCTTTTAAACCACATGTTTCACTTTTTACATAGCTGGCACTCTACCAAGAAAGATAAAAATCAAAATTTATTTTGACCTACTTCTCAATCCTGCTTCCTGTGTTTCACACAT
This sequence comes from Perodicticus potto, assembly GCA_963574655.1. Taxonomy (NCBI): domain Eukaryota; kingdom Metazoa; phylum Chordata; class Mammalia; order Primates; family Lorisidae; genus Perodicticus; species Perodicticus potto. The sequence continues at coordinate 14,873 of CAUYRH010042519.1, read as the reverse complement.
TACTATTTTTACATTGTTTTAAAGTTTTTAAAATTTGCAATCTGTTCTGCAGTTATAATTTCTAATCATTTCATCTTAGTTCTGGATATAAAATGGATTGAAACCTTAACAATGGATCTTTATTATGCCTTTCAATCTCGAGTTTTTATTTTTATTCCTATCTTGGTTAGCTAAATTTCATTAATCTGAATTTTTTTTTTTTTTTGAGACAGTCTTTGTCTCCCTAGGTAAAGTGCCGTGGCATCATAGCTCACCACAACCTCAAACTCTTGGACTCAAGCAATCTTCTTGCTGTAGCCTCCTAAGTAGCTGGGACTACAGGTGCCCACCATAACACCCAGCTAGTTTTTCTACTTTTAATAGAAGTCTATTCATTGTAATAGGCAAGAGAAAAAGTAATACAAGCTCCCACCAAAATCCTAACTAGTTTTTCTATTTTTAAGCTGGTTTCAAAGTCCTGAGCTCAAGCACCTCTCCTGCCTCAGCCTCCCAGAGTGCTAGGATTATAGGTGTGAGCCACCATGCCCAGCCTATTAACTTGATTTTTCAAGTAAGCCTCATGAATTCATTTGTGTTTAAGATGTCTGCCTGCTGACTTTGTACCTGCCTATCAACTCAAATGGACACTATTCTGTTAACAATTCCCTTCCCTCAATATACTGTTCCACTCTTTTCTGACATTAGATGTTCCTATGAAGAAATCTGAGGCAAGCTGAAGTTTGTATTTCTTGACTTTCCTGCCTTTGCACAACTCTTTATGTCTAAAGCTCAGTTAGTTTAACTAGAATGTGCCTATGCCCGTTATTATGCATCAGTTTTTCCCAGTGCATAGTGTTCCTTTTGGATCTGCAAATTTAGTTCTTCCTTCAAATCAAGAACATTTTCTACTATTACATCATGAATATTTCTTTGAACTTTTAGAGAGAGAATGATGATAAATACGAGGACAAAGAGACAAAAATTCCAGTTCAGCAAGAATATACCCTAAAATACAGATGCTGGGTAGTAACTGGGTAGAAGGAACTTCCATAGCAGTTAACCTACTTGCTTAGGAATAGCTTCTCTTGAGAGTAAAAAAACTGTTTCTCTAAAAATGATTGCAATCTCACCTAATTAGTAGATAAATAAAACCTTCTGAACAAACACATCTAAGTCATCAGTTATCAGTACGGATTCAAATCCAGAGCAAATAGAAAATGCGTGTTCACGTTCCCTCATACTACACAGATGTTTGCATTAACCCCTAAAAATGAGTTCTGGTTCTTTTTAATAGGCAAGAGAAAAAGGAATACAAACCTCCACTGAAGGTATGTCCTGTTTCTCAGAACATGTGTCTTCTTTAGATGCTTTGTGAACCTTCTTTTCTGAAGACTTTGTTTCAACCTTTTTTAAAGTTTCACAATTATCTACTTCATTCTTGATAGGCACTTGCTGGTTATTCCCTTGAATACAACAAAAACAGTTCAATTTCTAGCTAAAAATTTCCACTCATATTCCCCCTAGTTAAACTTTTCTCTTAGGCCAAGCATCTCATTTGATTCAATGAGATTTTTAAAAACTCTTTATTAAATCATAACTGTGTACATTAATGCATTTATGGGGTACAATCTGATTTGATATACAATGTGGAATGCTTACATCTAACTGATTAACATAACTATTTCTTCGCTTACTTATTTGTTATGGCAAAAACATTCATTCTATATTCTTAATAGTATAGAAATGTATTATAACACTATGCACGTTAGGTTGGATCCCCCCAAAAACTCCTCTCCCCTTCCCTCCTTCGTTCTATAGTTATGTTTTAACATTCCTATGAATGTGTAGGTGATTATATACTGATTTCATAGCATTGAATACATTGGATACTTTTTTTTCCATTCTTGAGAAACTTTACTAAGAAGAATGTATTCCAGCTCCATCCAGGTAAACAAAACTTAAGGATTTTGTTTTCAGGTGAAAATGGACTTAAATTAAGAGTTCCACAAATAATCTTTAAAAGAGATCAAGGGAAAAAAGTGAGGGGACACCAATATTCATTGCATCATTATTCATATTAACCAAAATGTGGATAAAACCTAAATGTCATTGATGGATAAACAAAAGGAGCTAGCCGGGTGTGGGGGCTCATGCCTGTAATCCTAGCACTCTGCGAGGCCAACGTGGGTGGATAGCCTGAGCTCACGGTTCCAGACCAGCCTGACCAAGAGCAAAGAGACCCTGCCTCTACGATTAGCCAGGCATTGTAGTGGGCGCCTGTAGTCCCAGCTACTCAGGAGGCTGAGGCAAGCGAATCACATGAGTCTAAGAGTTTGAGGTTGCTATGAGCTGTGATGCCAGGGCACTCTACTGAGGGCGACAAAGAAAGACTGTCTCAAAAGAAAAAAAAAGGGCTATGTACATACAACTGAATACTATTCAGCCTGATTCGCTGCAAAATGACATGCAGTTTAAATGTTTAAAAAAAAGAAAATGACAGACATGAATCTTGAAGACATTATGCTAAGTGAAATAAGCCAGACGCAAAAGGACTAATGTTTTAAATTCTACCTATGAGGAACTTAAGTAAAATTCACAGAGATAGAAAGTAGAATGGTGGTTACTAATGATGGAGGAAAGGGGTGATTGGATTTTTTTGTTGTTTTTTTTGAGACACAGTCTCATATTGTTGCCCTCAGTAGAGCATTGTGGAGTCACAGCTCACAGCAAACTCAAAACTCTTGGGCTCAAACGATTCCCTTGCCTCAGCCAGCCCCCAAGTGGCTGGGACTACAGATGCCCACCACAACGCCTGGCTACTTTTAGAGATAGGGTCTCACTCTGGCTTAGGCTGGTCTCAAACTCAGGAGCTCAGGCAATCCTTCCACCTCAGCCTCCCAGAGTGCTAGGATTACAGGCATGAGCTACCACATCCAGCCAGGATTTATTATTTAATGAGTGCAGGGCTATTGTTTGAGACAATGAGAACGTTCTAGAAAAGGATAAAGTGATGGTTGCACAATAATGTGAATCCTTTAATGCCACTGAACTTCACTATTAAAAATAGTTAATATGGTAAATTTTATGTTATGTATCTTTTATCATTTTTTTTAAAGTTGAGGAAGAAGGACAAAGGGATAGGGACTTGGGTTTTGGTCATGACTCAGCCACTAATTCATTTTATGATCAGAGTGAGTCTCTTAAGTTGCCTGTGCCTTCGTTTCCTTATTTGCTCCATCTTCCTTGAGAACAGAACAGACATAAACACACAGCATCCCCACCAAAGGACACACGAACTATTTCTAAGAAGGACCCCCCACCACGACAAACACCCACCCTGCCCAGTAAGCAGTGTCTTTGCGCTGAAGGAGGCACAGTCAAGGCTAAGGTGGATGCTGGTAGCAGCCTTTTCTTAAAAATATAATTTCTCCATTTTCCTTCCAAGTGATTCCATGAGCCTACTTCTTCTATCTCTCACCTCGCAATAAAGGTAAATCAACTTCAATACCACAATAACTGACCTTGATTTTTTAACTTGGAACATGAAGTATTTCAGCACCTTTTCCTCTTTTCTTTAACTGAGATTCTCCCACAATACGTCTGAAACTCAAGAACATTTAGATGACCACAGTGCAATATTTCCTACCAAAGTAGGCTGCAGGCTCTGGCGGGATGGACACCTGACCAGATGGCAGCAGAGACTCTGCTGCAGCCCTGCGGGGGACTTGTGGCAGTGGGAGTTCCCTACCCATTAAATAAAAAAGCAATGAAGTCCCCTCTGATTCTGAAATTAAACTCCTCACTCAGAACAAGAGACATACGTTTTTCCAAATAACACCAGGTAAACAGACTCTTAATCTGTTAACAAAAAATTACATAAATATTATGTAACTAGAAAAATGCTGGGCAAGCAAATGGTGCACACCTCGTGAAGGAATGCAGGCTTTTACAGTTTAAGTGCAACCACGGCACACTACGTTTTATACTTTCAAAAAAGAGGTTCTGTGTCAAAAATAATTTAAGGTCATATTCTCCAAATGTCATAGTATGAAGACAGAAAATCAATCTTTTGGCTGGACTCATCACATAAATTAAAATATCACAGGATGTTTCCATGCCTTTGGCGAAGATGAAAATGATAAAACAGACTAAAAAATCCAACAGCCAACATGGTATCCAAAGATAAATCGAATCACTATAAACTACTTCCTGTAATACCCAGGAATAACGTGGGAAGTAGAGTTAGGAAAGAATTTGAATCAAAGGCAATTAAGGAATTTCCAAGGAATTTCTGTCCCTATAGGATAGTCAACCACCTGCTTAAGGAATTTAGATTTACCCTATTCAGAGGACTGCTGGGACACAGTGCCCAGATCCCCTTCACGTTCTTCAGCTAAGGGGACCTGACGGCAGCCCTAAGAGTCACCACTACCCCCTATTTCATAAGCTGTCCAAATTAAAAGTCATTCTTTAGCAGAGTCACCTGTGAACTTTAATTCCTTCTATAACACGAAGTGGATGTTAAACATCCATAAAAGAAATTACCAAACACCATGGATGAGTACAGCCAATAGTCAAGAAAAAGAAATCATAAATACAATTTGATTATCCCTTTGGATTCTGGAAACCATAAACAGGAAACAGAATACAAATGTTCCCTTCAAAAAAATAAAGTGCCATTGCGTTCCTAGAGTCCTAATTCATGAGAAAATGGATTTACTTAAGTTTTCTTTGGGTCAACCATGTTAACACTGAAAATGTTAGTCATCAAAGTTTCTTAGAAAGGATCCAGATTCAACAGTCAATACAAAACCACCACCCGCAAAAGCAGGACAACACGGATTTTTTTCCTAGAACACTTTCTTCTCCCTCAATAAAAGCTCTACCCAGGAGGGTAAAAAGCCTCAAAACAGGAGAAAGCACCATTCTTCAGGTGCCTGCAGGAGTGCTGCTAGGTTAGGAAAATCACTAAGCGTTGGCGTTGGCGTTGGGCTGCCTCCCAACCCCGCCTTCTTCCTTTGCACTTAAAGGTAATCTTAGCACTACAATTATTTCTGTAAAACATTTGTGCACTTTGGGAGAAATGGCTAACATGTAGCAAAACTGCTATCTAGTTTCAGTTGAGTGCCAGCCAGTTCCCAATCCACTGGGCCACAGAGCGAGCAAAGTGACAAGAACTCACTTAGAACCTTCAACTCTTAGGAGGGCTCAGCTCACGAGACTGAAGCTGTTCTCTTCAGATTCTAGAAAGGATCTTACTATGGCATCGACAATGCTTTTTTCACTAAGTAAAATACTTTTTCAAAATTAAAAAAATTAATTCTCAAAGCTGGAAGTGAAAACTTGGAAGGTTCTTGCATATACAGTTTCTCATTCTTGAGAAACTTTTTATACATCTGTTTGCCATCTGCCAATTACTGCAGTGTTTTCCTTTGAAATTTGACCAAAGAACCCAAAATGTTTTATATCTCCAGAAAACTTTAAATTCCACCTTCCAACTACAATTATCTTTTCCTAGAGATCTCAGTCTTTCCTTAACCTTAATATTTTCAATTCCTTACTATTTTTCAATTGTAAAAGGGTGGCAGGCAATTTATTCAACTTTTAACATCTTTGATATTTTTTCCAGAACGGAGTTGTAAACATAAAAGAGAATAAAATACATATCAGGGAATGGACTTCCCTGAGCAATCTCCTGTTGACATACTAACTCTGTAGAAAGTACAGGTCTGTGAGCACCTTTGAATGTGCTGGTCTGAACAAGGTAGAAAGCCCAAGTTTTTTCATCAATTCTTCTTTGATCTGACCAGCAATCCCCCTGACATCATTTTCGATACTGATCTAGTCAAAAAGCAGTTTAAAAAAATTCTTGCAGTCAAAGATTTGTCTCCATTTTTTTTAAGTCTTTCTTTTTTTTTTTTTTTGAAACAAGAGTCTCAAAGTCTGTTGCCCTGGGTAGAGTGCAATGGTGTCATAGCTCACAGCAACCTCCAACTCTTGGGCTCAAGGGGTCTGCTTGCCTCGGTTTTTCTATTTTTAGAGATGGGGGATAACTTTTTGCTCAGGCTGGTCTTGAATGCGTGAACTCAAGCAATCCACTCGCCTGGGCCTCCGAGAGTGCTAGGATTACAGGCGTGAGCCACCCTGCCGGCCTTGTCTCCATTTTAAAACACTGTAAACATACTAGTACTGTGCACAGGAAGGACAGCTTGTGGGCAGGTTCATCATCCACAATGATATAGGCAAATCCTATGTTTATGGACTCACATAGTAATTTTACTCTTATTTATTAAAGTGTGTATTCATACTAATCTTGGCTCAGGCTTGAAGCACAATTCAAGTCCTATCTGACCCACACTGTTACGTCCATAATGCCCAGAAAGTCCCTCCACCCATCTACCCACAATGCCATGGGCACATCTGCCTGAGGGTCACAATGGACCACAGAAGCAGCACTTGCGGCGGGATGATTCCCTCAGACAACTCTTATTTCGAATGTGCATAAAGTCAGCTTATGTCAAAGGCTGTGCTCAGGCTGAAAGACTCAGACAAGGAGAAAGACCTGCGGGACTCACTCCGTCATTTCACCGTTTCACAGGTGTTTTGTGGTCTGGAGCCCCAGAGAGGGTCTGGGACAGAAAGATAACAACGGACACCCAAGCACCCCTCATAAAATACGAGGACATGGTACGCCATGGTTTCATTGCAGATGTGGTTAACTTCCTTCTCCAGGGGGCATACTCACACGCCCAGGAGGAGACACAGTGGCAACCTGCAGACAGGCATCCATGTCGCATGCACACTGCTGCAAGGGGACATGGGACAAACAGGCGGGAACTGGATGCACCGAGAATGCACACACAGCTGCCTGAACCATAGTCCACGCAGAGGACTCTGACTTGAAGTTAGCAATGTCCCTTTAGAGAACGTTTAAAATTCAGTGCGGGTTTTATGCATAAAGCTCGTTAGGATTAGTCAGTCCATAATATTTCTGTATCTTCTCTACAATATCAAGAAGTGAAAAACATGAAATAATTTAATATTTAGGCGTTTCAAAGGCAACTGAGTTTTTCCAGATTAAAAACTCAAAAATTCAACTTTTTTTTTTGAGACAGAGTCTCACTTTGTCACCCTCAGTAGAGTGCTGTGGTGTCACAGCTCATAGCAACCTGAAATTCTTTGGGCTTAAGGGATTCTCCTGCCTCAGCCTGCCAAGTAGCTGGGACTAAAGGCACTCACCACAACATCTGGCTATTTTTTTGTTGCAGTTGTCATTATTGTTTAGCTGGCCCAGGCCAGATTCAAACCCACCAGCCTTGTTGTATGTGGCTAGTGCCATAACCACTGTACTATGAGCGCCAAGCCAAAAATACTCCTTTTAATAGGTTCAGAAATATGCGTACTGAAACATTCAAGGCGGACAAAATAAATGTATATTTAAAGTAAATAAGCACAGGCCGAAAGGCCAAAGGAATTGGTGAAAGAATAATGACAATTCTATGTGCAGTAGTCTTCCTATCTACTTTCGTTTGCATTTTCCTTAACTACGTTTGCTCCATGAGAACATGTAATCAACCAAGGAACACGATTAGAGAAGAACCATGGCCAGGCAACATGAGACCATGGCAATAATTACATTAAAAAGTTGGTGAGGTTTTTGTTTGGTCAGAATCATTTCGGGAGCTGATTAATTTTTGTAAATAACCTGAAAATTCAAGATTAAAAAAGTAATTAGAAAAGGTATCCCTATCCTCCCCACAATAAAATACGACATTCATATTCCTCTACACTTGTGTACTAAAAAAAAAAAAATCACACTTCTTGGTCATCTTATTCTAAAATACCTGGTGCTTTGTCTTAAATGTTTCATTTCACAAATCATGTAAGCGCTAAAACTCTGCACATGAATTAAGAAACTCAGCATCCACGATTGAAACTAAAGGCCACAGGTGAGGAAAAATGCCATTAAAAATAAACTAGGGACACACAGGAGAGAATTATGAAGGAGGACAGAAAGATTACCATTATTATTTTTCCTGGAAATCTCTGGCAAGTCTGACTGGTGGTAATGAGGTGAGTTTCGTGGCAAATGATTTTCAGGTAGTTTCTTAGAGGTCTTCAGCGGGCAGAGCTCCCGTTCCTTGAGCTCAGCTGTGTTCTCTGAAGTTTTAATGTCAGTTTCCTTAGGAAACATACATGTCTGTATTCCCTCCTTCACATTACATTCTGAAGAAGGATTATGGTCAACTGTGTTTTTCAGTGTATTTTCTTCTTTGTTTAGTAAGTTTTTGGGAAGGGTTAAATTTTTCTGGAGGTTGACACTCATGCCACTTGCGTATTTGAGGCTGATCCAGTTCTCCCCTGTGACATCAGTGCAAACGTCCTCTTTAGCAGCAGACAAGGGACTACCCAAGGTTGAAGTCTGCTTTTCCTCAGGAGCAGTGCTGGTGCTGCTGGCCACAGAGGCGCTGGGTTTGTGTTTACTGTAATACACTGAGCATTTATGCTTCTTCTGAGAATGACTGTAGGTGGCTGGGCTCCTCTTCGCAGCATTCTGGATCCTGCTTTGGGAAGTGTTCACAGGAAGGCAGCTTTTCCCTCTCCCTTTATCAGAGGGGCCATATGTATCAAGAAAGTTCTTGCAATTGCTTCTGAATTTAAGAAGAAAAACATTTAGCATAAAGGTAAATCAAACTCTACTTTGTTTTTACATCCATAAGAGAAAGCAGTCAGTATTGTGTGTACAGAGGACCTAGCCCTTTCCTTCTTCTAAAGGTCCTAGAGTTTTCTGCCAAGGAGGACACCAATAAATTACATCCTTATGTGAAGATTATCTTATAATAAACAGGGCAACTGTTCATGCTAGTACTTAAAAATTTTCATGAGAATAATTTTGGAATCAAAATTTGGATTACCTTAAGTTAAAATCATAAATGAGTAATATCAAAGGTAAGAACACCTCTACACACACACACGGATTCTTACTTGTGAGAGTGGGAGTTGATGACATCCATTGGACTGCTGTTTTGCTGGGAAGAGGAGCTAGCATTTTGCCTCTGTCTTGTTTTCATGAATTCCGTAAGAATGTACTGTGCTTGCTGGAAGGCTATTAAAATCACACCCAACAGAGACAAACTGGGGAAGGAAGGAATGAGGTTCATTACTGCATGGTTCCAACTGGAATTTAAAAGACTAGTTTTATTATAGAAGAGTGGTGAATAATCAACAGGAAACACCTAAAGATACAGTATTAAAATTCCCTAAGACTTATGAATCATAATTTCTGAAGTTTCTTAAAAATAAGGAAGAAAGGGCAGCGCCTGTGGCTCAAAGGAATAAGGCGCCAGCCCCATATGCTGGAGGTGGTGGATTCAAACCCAGGCCCGGCCAAAAACTGCAAAAAAAGAAAAAAAATAAATAAAAGAAAAGAAAAAAAGAAAAATCACTCAAATAATGTGATTTGACATTACAATTTAATTTCTATAAAATCACTCAAAGCTGGGTGATTTTAACACTTTGGGAGAGGCCCAGGTGAGAGGATGACTTGAGGCCAGAAGTTTAAGAGTAGCCTGGGCAACATGGCAAGACCCCATCTCTACAAAAAATTAAGAAATTAGCTACTCATGGTGGTTTGTGTTTATAGTCCTAGCTACTTGGTATTTAGGAGGCTGAGGAAGGAGGATGGCCTCACTTAAGCCCAGGCGTTCCAGGTTGCAGTGAGATATGATCACACCACTGCACTCTAGCCTGGGTGACAGAATGAGACATTATCTCCTTTAAAAATAAAAAATTACTCCAAAAATGTCATTCTTGTGTTCTGATCTCAAATTGTCATTGCGCTGAGCTAGTAAGAGTAATTAACATTCCTATCTTCCACCAGGGCTGCCAATGAACATGGTATTAACACATATGGAACATGGTTGTCTCTTATCCTCCCATAGTCTTAGGACTCGGGTACAGTGAGTTCACTATCATCTTAAAGCATACCTTGTCAGTTACCACCTTATCTACTTACATATCAGAGTTTTCAATGCAAGAAAAATTCCACTCAACTCATATGCTTTGACCACTTGGGCGATTTACGTTATTTTCATCCAACTTGCCTGGATGACTTCTCTATTTGGAGAACAGTAGAGGACGTGGTAGTTTTACCTGACAAAAAAGACTGTGAGTCTCCAAAATGACTCCTCCCAGCTGGGACCTGGAACCACATCTGCACATAAGGGCAACAAGTGATGCGGGAGGGTCACATTGAGAGTAAAGTGGAACTCCAGGCCTGCGGCGGTTACAAGAGTGAGCTCACGAATGACCCAGGAAGAAGTAAAGTCTGGAGTAAACCTGATAACAGAAGGTTCATCTTTATGAACTTTTAATTGTTTTAATTTCAGTCACATAGCAAAATAATTATAAAAGCAACAAAATTTTCTACTTCTATAAAACAAATGCTTTGATAACTTAAGATGTCTTAACCAATGGAAAAAGTTCTCCCCCCCATTATTAATTGCATTGTAAAACTGCAAGGTTAAAGCCCAATGCTTACACAATGCTGATATCACGGGATGTGTTTGGGTCCAGAGAAAACTGATGACAATCTAGCACTTCAAATCCATAACCTTGGCAATTATACCCATTAATTTTCAGAGCTGACACAGTTACTGGAAGAGGTCCAATATTCTCAACTTTAAAGTTCTTTGTAATAGATAATATTTTCTTGCTATCTTTCGGTTCTAGGGAGGACAAAAAGTGATATTAGTATATATGAACTATACAACTTATTCTAAATAATTTAAGGGTCATGCATTATTAAAGCATAAAAAACCACAAAAGCTCAAAATATGATTTGTATCTAACTCATAGAACAATTATAGGTGCTGCTATACAACCGAGATACACCAGAGATATTTAAGTAGTCAAGAATTTTTCTTAAGTTAAATGCTCAACCTAGATACCAAAAGTAATCAGAATCTCTTCTTTGGTCCTTTGCTTATTGAAGGGTAAGGTTAAAAGTTCATTATTCTCAGAAGCCAAATAGTTTAGATTTACCACTAGCCACCATATACTCTGTGACCCTGAGATTTTCACTTAAATTCAACCAATGACCAGTGAAAAATACGTACTTCTGTGTAAATTCATCACAGCTACTAGAAACACAGGTCAAACGCCCACCCACTATATTAAAAAGAATTAAATCCTTGCAAATAAATAACCGCACATTTTATATTGAGACAAAAAAAATTATGATAATTTAAAAATATCCCTATAAATGTATAACCCATAATCTATTCCATATAAAGACTAATATTTTTTATCTAATTCTATACTTTTTATATTATTCCTTAATTCTATTTTTCAAAGTCAACTCTAAATTATCCAGTGAATGAATACCCTGAAGAACTGTGAGTGCAAAATTAATAAATCTTTTCAAACTCAGTGTTCATTTAACATTTTCTAAAACAAAAAAATTCCTTTTTTTTTCTTTTGAGATAGTCTCACTTTATCACCCTCAGTAGAGTGCAGTGGTGTTACAGCTCACAGCAACCTCCAACTCTTGGGCTTAAGTGATTCTCTTGCCTCAGCCTCCCAAGTAGCTGGGACTACAGGCACCCACCACAACGGCCAATTATTTTTTTGTTGCAGTTTGGCTGGGGCCGGGTTCCAACCCGCCACCCTTGGTATATGGGGCCAGCGCCTACCAACTGAGCCACAGGCACTGCCTCCAAAACAAAAAAATTCCAATCAGGCATTAAAAAGAGCTCTGTAAATTACCTGATCGTTTCCACCAACTAGCTTTCTCTGTAGAAAATATATTCTTACACTAAATTTTTTTGGATGGAGGAGGTAGACAGAGTTTTACTTCACACCTTCGGTAGAGTGCCGTGGCGTCACATAGCTCACAGCAACTTCCAACTCCTGTGCTTAGGCAATTCTCTTGCCTCAGCCTCCCAAGTAGTTGGGACTACAGGCACCTGCCACAACGCCCGGCTATTTTTTTGTTGTTGTTGCAGTTTGGCCGGGGGGCGGTTTGAACCCGCCACCCTTAGTATATGGGGCCGGCGCCCTACCCACTGAGCCACAGGCACCACCCCATACACTAAAATGTTTTCAGAAAATCCAAAATAGTAATAGGAAAATGAGACAGAATTTATCAAAAACATTTTACATCTGTTTGATTTCCGTTATAGTTCCTGAGGAAGTTGCTGAAACTAGTATGGGAGATTTAAAGACATTTAATTTAAATACATCATAACTTAGAAATTTTCTAGTGCAACATCTCATTTCTAAATCTGTACTGTCTGATGCCATTGGCCATTAGACATGGGTGGCTATTCATTTATTATTTATTTATTTATTTAGAGACAGTCTTACTCTCTGCCCTGGGTAGAGAGCTGTGGCATCATCATAGCTCACAACAACCTCAAATTCTTAGGTTCAAGAGATCCTCTTGCCTCAGCCTCTCAAGTAGTTGGGACTATAGGTGCCTGCCACAACACCTGGCTAGTTTTTCTATTTTTAGTAGAAAAGGGGTGTTGCTCTTGTTCAAGTTGGTCTTAAACTCCTAAGCTCAAGTGATCTGTCTCAGGCTCCCAGAGTGCTAGGATTACAAGCATGAGCCACCACGCTCCACCCACATGTGGCTATTAAAACTTAAATTAAAATTTTAAAAAATTTAAAACTTGACTTCAGTCACACTAGCTATTTTAAAGGCTACTTAACCACATGTAACTCCTGGCTACTGCACACACAGATACTGAATGTTTCATCATCACAAAAAGCTCTACTGGGCAGGGCACAGTTAATCTTCCCTCCATTCAACATTTCAGTGTAATTTTCTATGATTAAGTAACTGATAGTCAAACTACTTCATATATTTATCTTAAATATTTCACACTACAGTTTCACTCTGTATCTTCCCTCTCTACCTGTCATCTAGGTCGAATTAAATATCTAAAGCTATTGTTCTAATCCAGGGGTACAGGCCTACATATGTTCTTTTTTTTTTTTTTTTTTTTTTTTTTTTTTTTACTATCCTAAAGCTTTCACCCTGGATATATTTCTGTGGCTTCACAGCTCACAGCAACCTCCAATTCCTGGGCTCAAGCGAGTCTCCTGCCTCTGCCTCCCAAGCAGCTGGGACTACAGGCACCCGCCACAACGCCCGGCCATTTTTTGGTTGCAGCCGTCATTGTTGTTTGGCGGGCCCGGGCTGGATTCGAACCTGCCAGCTCAGGTGTACGTGGCTGGCGCCTTAGCCCGTTGAGCCACAGGCGCTGAGCCAGGCCTACATATGTTCAAAAGTCTGATTTAATTATTTTATTTAATTGTATTTAATTAATACAATGAATTTGCAGCAAATTTTTAGAAGAATCTCCTTATAGAGCCCTTTTACTCTTGCCTTTAATGCCAAGCCTTGCCTCCTTGTCCAGAGTGTCATTACACGTTGGCTCGCGCCCATAGCACAGTGGCCACGGTGCCAGCCATATACACTGAGACTGGCAAATTCAAATCTGGCCTGGGCCCCCTAAACAACAATGACAAATGCAACCAAAAAAAAAAATTTGTTTTATTATAAAGACATTTGTATGAGGCTGTTTGTCGCTGCCAAATTTACAATTGCTAAAGTGTGGAAACAGCCTGACTAAATTCTTCCAATGAGATCTAGGTGAAAATATTATATGGAACTTCTTTTAAATGTCCTGAAAAGGGACGTGCCCATCTTTTTTGCATATTTCCTTCTTTCTGTGTAGAATGTCTATATAATAGCTGGAGCCCAGCAGTCACCTTAGACCGTAAGGTAGATAGAGCCCTTGGCTGGGGACAGTGGATCAGAAAGAGGGGCCATGCAGCTCTTACATCATCTCAGGACTACCTCCAGACTTTTTTATATAAGAGGAAAATAAACTTGAATTTTGTTTAAACCATTGGTATTTGGGGGTTTTCTGCTATGTATAGCCTAATTTAATCTTAACCAATATATTAGGTGACAATATCACCCCAAATGTTAAAATCAACTATAGGAGTAGTTATGAATATATAGAGAGGCAGAGAGCTTTGTGCTGAAATCTTCACCAAATGAAGAGAAGTAAACAAGTCTGCAAATAACTTCAATCAGGAGCAATTCTGAGTGTGTCAAAGGACCTGGGGAATCTGAGAAAGCAAGGAGGAATAGCAGTGAGGCTCAGGACAGCATGAGGATCAAGGAAGACATACAACTCACCTCCTTCCTGTGATAAGATCCTGACTTTTCAAGTCCTGTGCTTGATTGAGGAAATTAGTTACAGACAGAACATATTGCTTGTATTTCAAACTACAACAGAGCATTAGAGATAGCACACTGACTCAGATCAGTGACTCAGAGTATTTTTTTTGAAAAACAGGCTTACCCCTCATGGACATTTCAAAATATTAAGCACCTTTGGATTGCCTTAATCACTTTTTATAAAAGTATTATTCACTATTTGATTTTACTCCTTTAAAAAAATCATAGTTGTACCTCACATGTAGAATTTATTCATTCAATTAATTCTTAGTTTACTGAGGTCTTACCATGTTCCAGGCACTACATTAGACATTAAGAACACGTAGGTGAATTACAAAGTATCTTCCTCCAAGGAGTTTACTAGTCGAAGGAGGAAAGAGGTGGAAGAACTAATTGTTGTTATACCATGTATAGTGTAACAAGGATGTTAATAACAATGAGAAAATAATGAGAAAGGTATAAGGTATTAGGTACTCACAAATAGGTCACCTATTTCTTTTTTTTTTTTTTTTTGAGACAGAGCCTCAAGCTATCACCCTGGGTAGAGTGCCGTGGTATACACAGCTCACAGCAACCTCTAATTCCTGGGCTCAAGCGAGTCTCCTGCCTCCGCCTCCCAAGTAGCTGGGACTACAGG
>CAUYRH010042518.1:0-14751 GCA_963574655.1 Perodicticus potto | reverse complement strand
TCAAAACCACCCTGAGATACCATCTAACTCCAGTGAGAATGGCTCACATCACAAAATCTCAAAACTGCAGTGCTGGCATGGATGTGGAGAAAAGGGAACACTTTTACACTGCTGGTGGGGCTGCAAACTGGTACAACCTTTTTGGAAGGAAGTATGGAGAACTCTCAAAGAACTCAGGCTAGACCTCCCATTTGATCCTGCAATCCCATTACTGGACATCTACCCAGAAGGAAAAAAATCCTTTTATCATAAGGACACTTGCACTAGACTGTTTATTGCAGCTCAATTTACAATCACCAAAATGTGGAAACAGGCTAAATGCCCACCAACCCAGGAATGGATTAACAAGCTGTCGTATATGTACACTATGGAATACTATTCAGCCATTAAAAAAATTGGAGACTTTACAGCCTTTGTATTAACCTGGATGGAAGTGGAACACATTATTCTTAGTAAAACATCACAAGAATGGAGAAGCAGGAATCCCATGTACTCAATTTTGATATGAGGACAATTAATGACAATTAATGACACTGTGGGGGTGAGGGAAGCGGAGAGCAGAGAGAGAAAGAATGAGGGAGGGATGGGGAAAGGAAGAGCAGAGAGAGGGAAGGAGTGAGGGGGGTGGGTTCTTGGTGTGTGACACACCTTCTGAGGGCAAAACACGATTGTAAGAGGGACTTTACCCAACAAATGCAATCAGTGTAACCTGGTTTCTTGTACCCTCAATGAATCCCCAACAATAAAAAATAAAAATAAAAAAAATGCCATATATTGAATGATGATGTATGTTAAGCCAAACTTAATATTTCCCCAAGCTTCAGCAACTATTTTTTTTTCTTACTAAGAATTCTAATGGGAATTAACGTTATCATTTATGCTGATGGAGGTTAGGATATGCTACCCCTAAGTATAGCCTTGGCATTTAAGAAAACAGCAGAAACAGGAAGGTTGTGTTCAGTTTCTCCTCATTCTTCTCCCTTGAAGCAGTACGTAGCACCTAGGAGGGATTTTCTGAGCTTCCCTGGAAGCAGGTCCTAAAACTTTCCTTCAAAAGATGTCCTTCCTATACCCAGAAGAAATGAACATCCTTTTCTCTGAAGACACAGGGTCATGGAGAGGAATCTGAATACAAAGGTCATTCAAAGTTCCTCATAGTTTATTGTAATTAGATTATAATTTTCTAGCCAATCATTCTATTTCACAACTATCCCCTACTGCATAAAAAAATGCAAAACAAAAAATAAAAATAAAATAAGAAAAAAGAAAGTTCCTTTTTGCCCTTTCCAGAAAATATGCCTGCTTTTAATCTGGGTAACCATTTATCAATTTCCTGTCACTATAGATTAGTTTTTCTTATTCTAAAATATCATATAAATGGAATAATATTGTATGTACTCCTTTATATATTCCTTTCTTTGATCATCTTAATGGTTTTAAGTTTCAAGCATCTTGTTTTACATTTCATTAGCCCTTTTTCAAATTATATTTTTGTTTTCATTTCTTATTGCTGAATAGCATTTCATTATATTTATAGATTTGCCAAAATTTATTGATACACATTTGGGTCCTTTCCAGATTTTAAATATTGTGAATAAAGTTTCTCTGAATATTCATGCAAAGACTAAATGTGGATAAATGTTTTCATTTCTTCCAGGTAAAAACCCAGGAGTGTGACGGATGCCTCATATAGTAAGCATGTTTTAACTTTCTAAGAAAATATCAACATTTCTAAAGAGGTTGAACCATATTGTATTCTCATAAGCAATATAGGAGCATCTCATACATTAGTATGTCAGACTGTGTTCCAGTGGTCATGTACTTATATCATATTAGTGTTTTGTTTTGTTTGTGTTCCAGTGGTCGTGTAGTGATATCATATTAGTGTTTTGTTTTGTTTTGTTTTGCGGTTTTTGGCCGGGTCTAAGTTTGAACCCACCACCTCTGGCATATGGAGCTGGCGCCCTACTCCTTTGAGCCACAGGTGCTGCCCACTATCATACTAGTTTTTAAGTTGCATTTACCTGATGACTTTTACGTTGACCATCTTTTATGTACTCATTGGCTTTCAATATGTTTTCTTTTGTGACATCTCTATTCATGTTTGTTTTGTGCATTAATTATTTTCTAACTGAGATGTGATAGTCCTTTATGTATTCAGCACACAAGTCCCAATCAGTATGTGTGAATTGCCAATAAGCTGGCATGATTTCTCATTTTCTTATCAGTGTTTTATGTTTCCTTTTTGAGGAGATATTTTACTTTCAATGAGTGTAGTTTACTAATTTTCTTTTATGTTGTGTGTTATTTACGTCATATTAATATATCTTTGCTTATCTCTGTCGGGAAGGGAAGACTTTCTATACTTGAGAGTTCAATTACTGAGTATGAAATAAATTGCCAACAGGCCGATTAATGTGAGTAAAGGTAAACAAATTAATTATGGTCAGGGGGATGTCAAATGAAAGAAAAGTGAATACTCCAATACCCAATTGGAGGTCTAGAAGGTTATATACCCTCTACACAGGGAAACGGAGGGGGAGACATAAGGTACTTAGGAGAGAGTAAATTATTTGGGGAAAAGATGAATGGTTTCTTAGAACAAGTTATGGCCCATGACAAAGTCTGTCTTGTCCTAGTGTCAAACTCTAATCTCCTCTCCTGTTGGAAGAGGTAATCTTCCCCGGTGGATGAGACTGCCGGGGAGGGGATTTATGACAACTGTGCTCCTGCTGGGATGTATCTTTAGGCAGATAAGGAAAGTTCCGAGAAGTCATCGCCCTGCGTTGGCTGCTCTGCAAGTGCCCTCGGTTTGCAGTCATCATACACCATCTTTTAGGGTGACGTTTCTCGAGTTTCTTCACCTGAGAGCAATAAACAAATTTCTCCTCTGTTTACTTTTCTATATTGTTGTTTTTGTTGGTATGTGCTTTTAATTTACAGAAATTTATTATTTAATGTTCTCTTCTCTTTCTTACCGTTTTCACTAACTACTCATGTCGTTATGTCTCATTAATTGCTTCTGACTGTATAATGTGTCAATAAATGCCTCCACCGGAAAGATGTCTCTATTGGTTCATAGAAGCAATGTAATGTCTGTTAAAAATACGTTGAATAAATGCGTGGACAAACAAAAATGCAACAGCTGGTAGTCCTGGTCCCTGGTAGAGTAGGTAGTCCTAAGATCCTAAGATGAGCATCATTGTGCCTTTTTCCTTTAGGTATTTGTGAAAATTTTTCAAGTGCTTCTGCAAAGTTGAATTAACTTCTAATTGGAGGAGCACATAATAAAACCCCAATCACACCTATAAAAAAGATAGGTCTTTCCATTTTACTATTTGGCCTTATAGAAAATTTAATTTCACTGGGGGATTAACTGTGACATTGTCTGTTTCCAGAATGGGTTGCATGTTGCACTTTGATTAAATTGTTATTATCATCTATTACATTTGTTATAAATATAGTGGGGAGGTTGAACAAGAAAATGTTTGACTCTAGAACTCCAATTTTATATAATACAGAATGGATAATGAGACAAAATAATTCAATTCATTCTCCAGCAAAACTACTTTCAAAAAGCAGAGATAATTTTGTGGACTAAAATTTGTGGATGTTCTTTTCCAGGTAATGTGATTTGCTATTATTACCCTACTGAGAGTTTAATAAACTCTTGGAAGCAAAGGAAGCTTGATTTTAAATTAAAAAGAACATGTCTGTCTTCTACGGCAAGGTACTCTGTGGCAGCAATATCTTTGTTACACAGTGTACACAATAATACAAACAATGACAGCAATAATGCCTCAGTAATACAAGCTCAGGAATCCAGGAGGCTTACCATTCGTGAGCCTGTACATGTAGTTTACTTCTTCACGTTTTTATCTATCATGTAGTGTGTCTGAGGATTATTATCTGTACATTATAGCTAGTAGCAGTTTGATTCGTGTTTAACATAACTTTATATTAATTTTGTAAATTTATCTTTTTTTTTTTGCAGTTTTTTGGCTGAGGTCAAGTTCGAACCCGCCACCTCTGGTATATGGGGCTGGTGCCCTATTCCTTTGAGCCACAGGCGCAGCCCTGTAAATTTATCTTTTAATTACCGATTGAAACATCCCAACAGCTCTCCTGAAAGGTATTAGATTAGCATGAGGTAGTCAAATATCTCTTTGAAAATTCAAAATATTCAATTGTGCTAACCTAGGTGAGGTAAGCAGTGCCCTATTTATTTTTTTCTCAGAAGTCTTTATGGGACATGCAGAAATTCATCCACACTTCCTAAAATCTTTGCCAATGTTTATCTCTCTGGCAGCAATTTCTTCCTGCACAAATTGAAATGACATTTTGGTTGAAAAAGGCAAATTAAAAAGACTCAAAAATAATGTCTTCCTAATGATAAAGGAGGGAAAGCTGGCAATATTTTTTCCAGCCTTATTTTACTACTTGGTTAATGATTGTAGTATGAAATAAAAATAAAATCCTATGCTCCTTGACCAATGGAACAGACCCCTCGGGGCCAAGAAGACTTCATAAAATTTTTAAGAACCGTATGTCTCAGCCATGACAAGATGGGAGGTTGGTCACAACTCAGCGCCCTCCCTTCCTCACAAACTGCCATCAGATTTGTTTTCCTAGGGGTTAAACAGAAACTAGCCCCAGACACAGAAAAGAAAAGACCCCTCTGCTGCCTTCAATCCAACTTGGGGTGTGGAAGAACTCCTCTCCTCTGCATGTTTCAGACATCACAGCTGACTAGTTTACAAAGCGTTTCTTTTTGATAAAGGACCACTAACCAAAGACTGGTTCTTTCAGGTTCACAGAGTCTATGCACAAAACACTTTTGTGTCCTTCGTTTCACCTTTTGACACATAATGCCTAATTTTACTACATTTTAATGTTAAGTCTGCACCTTGTAGTGAACTTGGGATGCGTATGCAAAATATATGTTTGGTTATTGTGTGGGCACAGGACCCTTTCACAAATGCTCAAAGCTCCTCCTATAGCCTATTAAATACATATATTTAGCCAACCCATTGAGCATAAACTCTTGTTTCACCTTTCCTCTGGTGAAGTGCCTGGTTTTGGTCACAGCCAGAGGCCCTGCTTCCCAGCCTGCAGGCGTAACCCATCATAAGAAATAACGTTTTCCTTTCCAAATTTACAAATCTTGTGATTTTAAGTTGCCAACAGTTATGCTTCTAATTGAATTTTAGAATATAAAAAGTCAAATACTAATATACCTTATTTTTCATTCCTAAAGATGGATCTTTAACAGATGGATCTGTTAGCAGAAATTTAAGACATCCATCAACTGCAGGATAGCAGGATACTTCAGTAAATAGTAGTTGAAGGAAATTGACCTTAGAAATATATATATGTATATATATTTTAATATATAAATGTGATTAAATATAATTCATATTTAGAATTGCTTTTGAGTTTCAGGGAAAATGTTAATTTTGGTAATTTTAGAGTAATTGAATGCACATCATTATGAGAAATGAAGAATGAGTCAGAATCAACTTGCCATTGGATTGATTGCTAACTAATTATTACTAACCTACAGTATCTTGAACAATGTGAGAGGCTGAGTAATGACCCCCAGAAGTATTCAGGTCCTAATCCCTGGAATTTGTGATGTTACCTTATACGGCAAAAAGACACCAGTTATGATTAAGAATCTTGAAATGGGAAGATTTTTCTGTGTTATCCAAGCAACACTCGATGAGATCACAAGTGTTCTTATAAGAGTGAGGCAGGGAAGAATTCGACACACACAAGAAGGGCATGTGACTAAAGCAGATAGAAACGGAGGAGACAGAGGGAGGCCAAGGCAGAGGGAGATGCTACTCTGCTGGTTTAGATGTTAGAAGTCGTGAGCCAAGGGATACAAGAGCTGCAGCTTCGGAAGCCGGAAGATGGGGAAGCTGATTCTCCCCTAGTGCAGGTTTGCTGGTGCTTTGATTTTGGCCCAGGGAAACTGATTTAAGACTTCTGATTTCCAAACTGTAAGAGAACAAAGATGTATTCTTTTAAACCACCAGGTTGTGGTAACTGTTACACAAGCCGTAGGTAATTAATGCAAAAAAGTGTCTGAAAGTAGATACTGGTGTATAAACAATTGGAAGAGGACAAGAATCGGTATCAGTCTTCAATTCATAAACAAGTGATAGGGATATAGAAGATGCATTTCAGGAGTAAATATAGGACTTATAAGGGGTGGTGCCTGTGGCTCAAAGGAGTAGGGCACCAGCCCCATATGCTGGAGGTGGCGGGTTCAAACCCAGCCCCAGCCAAAAACCACAAAAGAAAAAAAAATACATAGGACTTGTAATTTCGAAGAAAAATGTTTTTCTGTTAGACCATTATGAAATAACATACAAATATAAAATTTATACCTTCAACCTTATGATAATTGTGTATTTTCCCATAAGCTCTGATTTCTGACGAGAAAAGAAATATGCTATGTACATTTTTTATGCAATCTATTTTAAGTCTACATTTTCCTTGCCTGTTAAGAATTGTTCAATTTTCTTTGGAGCTTTATCTTTAAATCAGATAAATATGATTATATAAGAGTAGATAGTATTTTAGTTATACTAGCAAGGAAAAAAATTTCTTTACTTTACTATATGAAAGCAGGATACTTTCCATTAAAGTATGCATTCATTCTCGATTCTTGCAGGAAAGGCAGCAGCTGAGCATTATTAAGGTTTCTCAGTTTGGGGCCCTTCTGTCCATTTTGCATGTTATCTATTCCATATCACTCCCCACTGTGCGTTCCCTTTCAAAATCTTCCAACTTTCTTTATCTGTCTGGTTAGACTCATGAAGACAGTTGTAATAGTCTCTACGGTACAAACAACACCAAATGTCCTTTACAACTTCTGACACAATGGGCTTCGTATAAGTTATGTTCTCTTATTTTTTGCCTTTTTATGCCATAACACAAAGCTCTGTCATATAGAAATGCTGTTTTTTTTCTTTCTACTGTGGTAGACAGAGATCTGTGAGACTATTCTCACTTGTAGAACACCTACTTTTACAACAGAAAACATTACTACTTATTCATAATGTACCGCCTCTGCTTATCCTTGATAAAATTTCATATTCTGAAGTCAACTTCACCTTCATCTTATGTCAACAGAGACACTCTAGCTTTCATTTAATTGTGTGTGTATAGTATAATTTGAAGGGTTTGGGTTCTGATCAATAATTTGAAGGACTTGTGTTCTGATCAAGAAAAAAAGATATGACCATAAGGTGGTAGTTTATAGGGTAACACTTTGGCACATATGTATTTTATTTCTGTGTTTGAGGGTCCTTCACAGCAAGACACAAGTTTGTGCAAAGGCTCATACAGGGTTGCTGCTCAGAAGGAGAGAGAGGGGACTGATGTGGATAGGTCACATCATTCTGTGGCATTTCAGAAAGTCCCAGAAAGGCAACAGTGGCTTGGGGGTCTTTGTGCCCCGGGGCTTATCTTTTGCTGGCAGATGTCATATGAAGTTCATGAAGTATGCAAAATAAGCAGGCTCTAAATGGTTGGAAATCAACTTGTTTTGGCAATTTTAAAAATAACTGGATGTGTAAATGTTTGAGTTTGGCACTGGCAAACTTTTGAGCTAATGAGTTGTAGCCTTCAGGGAAGAAATAAACTGCATTGTGGCCAATGTATAGAGGCCATCATTTCCCCTTCTTTATGTAATAATCCATCCCCGGTGCCGACTTGTTTTATAAGCTAAATTGTGTGTTATTTTATAACATTTGAATCTGGAGCCAAAAACAAAGCATTTGCAAGACCCAGAATCTCTCATAAGATGGGGGCACAAACTACAATTTTAAGGCCCATTCACAGCCCATCTGCCCATCGTGAGCTATGTGAGGAATAGAAATTTAAGAAAGAGGGGAAGGCCATCATTTTCTGACACTGAGGAAAACTAAAAGGGAAGATGCATTTTATAATGCAGAATGAAAAAAGAAATCGACAAAGGATTGCGTGGTTTACCACAGAAGAAATAAGAAAGGTGGCAGGAGAGAACACATTTTCTACTCTGAGACATGGAAGAGGAATCCTGGACTTTATCCTGGAGATTCCCACATAGAGTATCACACTCAAAACATTTATAAACAGAAACACTTTAATTGTTTTATGTAACAAAAAATAGATAATAATATCACCAGGTGACTTCATATTTATATTTTTCTCTTTAAAAACTGTAGGATAATTACATGTAATTCACCAACCTCTTTCCCGCCTAAAATAAATAAGATCTAGGGAGTATGCTAGTGGCAGAAAAATTGGATTGGAAAATTAAAACATAGTAATGATAGACACACATTGTTGTTATTCTTTGAAGTATTTATGATGCTTAAATCAGACTCACAATATTCTGAAAGCAAATAGCATTGTCCTCATTTCACACATAGTAAGAGTTAAGTCTCAGAATGGTTAGGAGCCTTCTCTATAACAGGCAGCTATTAAGTGGGATTACTGAGATTTGAACTCAATGTTCTTGACTCTAGTTTCAGTCTTTGTACTGTAGCCCCAAGTTATCCAGGTTATTATCCTTTTCAAAAAATACTCCAGTGAGAGTATTATTGGCCATCAGTGCCCTGTAAACTTGTTAAAGGGAAAATGTAACCGTTCTCAAGAATAATAATACTTTTCTTGAATAAATTTCAAGAATAATAATCTCCTTTTATCATCTTCTCTCTTTCCTCCACTATAACCATAAAGTGGTAGTCCAAGAAATATTATATACATAACAAATAATGTAAAAAATATTCTATATTTCCTCACCCTATTTCAATTGCACTTTCAAAATGCTGATACATTCTCCAGGTGCTGATATTAGTTTATGTATTTCTTGTGACATTTACCACCAACTTCAAAGGTAAATCCTCAAAAAATTGTCAATAATCTGTGCTTTTTAAAAATTATTTTCCCCCTTATGATAACTATGTGAATTTTAGAGATCTGGGGAATCACTTTCAACTTGGTGTTTCATTTATTTTTTAAATTATATGCCATTCAGAGCATATAAAAGAATGATTAAATGACAATTTAGGCCACTTCTATCCAGTGGGAGCATTCCCCATCACCGTATGCAGCCATGTGTAACTAGGACTTTTGGGGCAATGTTCCAAGAGAACATTTGATGATAGAATTTGTGCTTATCAGATTGAAGTTTGAAAAATTTATTGCTGGTAGATTCATATTTTCCCAAAAGTCCATGTAGATATACTAGAGGCCAAGTTGAAGGCAAACACATTACAACTACCTTTAGAGTCCAACTTTACTATTTAGAAATCATTAAATGTTTGTTTTTTAATCTTAATTACATAATTGCCTTGATATATATGAAATTAGTACAAGTGAAATATGTGTATTCATACAGGTGCTAATTTTATTTTTAAAATCTCATGTTCTTTCACCTTATTAAAGAAGAAAGAAAGTTTCATACTAAGTAACTAGATGTCCAAAATAATAAAGTCAAGGAAAATCTTCACAATTTGCCTCTTTGAAGATAAGGAGGAAATGGATTCCTGATTACTTTCTAATACAATATAATATAAAGTTAAAAACATGGATTCAGGGGGCAAATTACCTAATCATTAAGCCCTGCTTAGCTACTTACCAGGTATATGATGTGGAGAACATTTCCTGTGCCTTGTTTCTCTCTTATGGAAGCTAATATAATTATCCACCTTACTTTTTAAATCAAAATTAATAGAAATACATGTAAAATACTTAGAACCCTTCTTGGCATATAATTAACACTGTACATGATTATTTGCTTTTATAACTCTTTTGCTATGTGGTTTGAAGCTGCAAAGTTTTTCCTAAGTTTCCATGATTCACAATTATATGAGTAACAGAAAAGCATATTTGGTTCCTTAAAAACATAAACAAGTCAATAATATACAATACTACTGCTTTTATTCTACATTGTGCCATAGGTGTTAGATAGAAAAGTAAGATTAAAAAAAAATAAGATATGTACGGATTTTTAAAGAAACATTCTGTGATTCACAGGTGATACAAATTTAAAGTGAATATTTCCATGCACTCAGTACTAATATGAAAATTGTAGGTCAACCAGTACAGACACCCATAGAGAAAAATGGAATTAAATTCAAGGAGAGGGAAAGGGGAAAAGGGTGGAGGTGCTTTCCCACCTATCGGGTTGCTGTAGGGGTGTATAGCAAACTTTCTGGGTGAAGGACTAAACTACAACTCAGATTTGGACTTTACTTACAAACACAAATAATGTAACCTAATTGAATGTACCCTCGTACTAAATAAAGATAAACAAGTAAAGTGAATATTGCATATTCAAGTGTCAAGGACCAACTGCAACTATGCTGTGGGTTCTATCCTGGTGGGTAGGACCTAGAAACGAGAGGACCTAGAAAAAATGAAGAGGCTAGAGAAAGTTTAAGAAGTAGCTGGGCCTGAAGGCTGCTCGCCTTCTTCCTCATGTTCAACACAGCATGCAGCATCTTGCTCTAGGCTAGCTCTGTTTTTATATCATCCACCATTGTTTTAATCATAAATCTCATAAGGGAAAGGCAAACAGTTATGTTCTGGTTCTTGCTGTGCTTGCATTTTCCTAACTAAACTATTTATTTAACTAACTATGTGAATTGGGTGGATTTACTTTTTACTTGTATTGCTCTAAGGAATTTATGATCTTTAACACAAACAGAACATGGACCCATGAAAACAGTCCAAGAGCAGGATGTCAGAGAAGACCCTGATTAGGCCATGCACACAAATCACAGAAGTGACGATTAATACTCAAGAAGTTTATTGCTCAGACAGACAGACCCTTCTGGGTATACCAAGGTACAGAAAAAAAGATATACTTCAGCTCCTTATCTGGTCTGGAGCAAATCTTGTCATCTTTAACAAAGTTGAAAAATTCTGCATTTCCTAGATTCACAAAAGCACTCACTCTCCCAGAGCTAATAGCCCTGCCTGCCTGAGTGAGCCTCACCTGCTTCGAGACCTCCCCAGCAGAATCGTGCTGGGGAAGGGATGAAATTTCAGCAAGAAATTTCTTGAGTTTTAAAGGCACTAGGCTTCTGATAGTACATTTTACACTGGGTTTAGGGTTTCTTGAATCCACTTCTCTCTGATTTTTGTTTTCCTTTGCCCATCCTCTGCAATCATTTTCTTAATCCAATTCCTAACCTACTTATAACCAATACTTGAATATTGGTTTTCAGCTTATTAAATCATTATTACTAGCCGTGCAAGCACATCAAGATGTGACTCTTCTGCCTTCAAGTCCATTTAAGTGTATGTGTACATGCAGTTAGAATTCAAATATATTTTTAAAATGTTATTTATTATAACAAAACTTAAGGTATCCAGGAACATAGCTGACATATTTTGAAAGCCAACAAGACACAATTTTAAGAAATTATTAAAACATATTTATGAAAACATTATTATTCATGGATGTGAAAATGAAATGCTGACAAGGCATCAGTTCTCTTCAAATGTAGTATAAGATGAAAGCATTTCCAATCAAAAACTCACAGGATTTTGTGGGGGAACTTTTCAAATTGATTTTAAGTATATATTGTTAAAAAAAGACCTCAAAATATCTAACCTTCTTGAAGATGAAGAATTATACAGGGTATATGCAATACTAAAAATCAACTTACTTAATTAAGCATGTCATTAATCCCTAGAGAGGATAATGAAAAATTTACTTTTACATGGAATGAACAGGTCTGTAACCTTACTTTGTTGCTCAAGATCTGATATTCAACTTCACAGGACTCTTCATCTCACTGGTGCGCTCTAATAATAACAATCTGTTAATTGGAACTGGTGAACAGAAATAAATTAGTATATGCCTGTATGTGTGCCAAAGTGTTAATTGTTTGAAGTATTTAGAGGTTAAATGATCTGGGACTTGTGGTAAAAGTCAAGTGGCTATGCACTGCACTGCCTGTCATTAAGAAAGTTCTTGGTGAACTTCTTTAGATTTTGGAGGCAGCTTATACCAAACTAAGGGCCACTGTTTCATCCCACTTATCAGGTGACTAGAACATCAGGGACATGAAATAAAAGAGAACTCTGCAGCCAGTGCAGGTGTTAGTGCAAAATGACTTCCATCTGTGCCAAAGCGCCCAAGAAAGTCATGCTATTAGAGAATCACATTTGTAAAATATGTTGCATACCATCTCTGGTAATGAGTGCAGTTTAATAATATTTAATCACTCATTTATTAATGTTTATCCAGAATGACATTTTAATGAGTAGTATTCTAGGAAGATTTTAGAGATATGCTATCTGTGACAGACAACTACTCTCTTTTTGTAAAAAGACCCCTACTGTACAACCAGGTACTAGTAGCTTCAGTTCCTAGGACTGGGATTTGCATGCTTCATTTTGAGAAGTGTATTACTGGATCTACTGAAACATAAAGCCACAAGAAAAAGAAACAAATCACTGTTCAAGGGAAACAGTCCAATGACAATTGGACTTGAGCAGAAATTGGACCTGAGCAGATCCAGAAGATTAAGTAAACTGACACGATTCGGTGGCCCAGACTTTTGTGATAATTACCTATATTATACTCTTCTCTCTCTCAGCTTTTACCTCTGGCTTATTGGGCCTTTCCCCAACTTATTGGCCCACGTCCCAGATGAGTTAACATAATATGCTGATGCTAACTAAAAATAGACTGCTGTCAAACCCTAGTCCAAGTGGCCACAAAGGAAAGTGTAGAAAGAAAGTTCTCTCAGCACAGCTGTGAGCAACATGCTTGATACGAATTTCATTTTGACTAAGAAGCTGTCTGTAGTATGGCTAATATTCAATGACTTGACTATATTTTCAGAGGCGTGAGAAAAAGATTAAAAGACTGGAGGCAAGGAAATCTAGGGAAGAGGCATCTAGATTGATCTACAGAGACTGAGCGAGTTATACCCTTTAGAGTGCATCCACTGTGGAAGAAGCACTCAGCCATCAAGTGGAAAGGATGACGCATCTTCTGACCTTGGTCATGTCAGGGATGGCACAATAGGCCTATGAAAGATGTGGCCATGGCAGCAGTTATGGAGGGTTTTGAGGAGCACAGTAGTCTCATCTAGACTGTCAAGCTACTCTCACTACTTAGTATCCAACTTTCCAGCATCAGAGACTGACTCTGAGAAGCACCATCCTTCAGAATGACAATCTTGCTACATTAAGGTAAGGAGATTATATCAGACTTTTTCCTAGGGATATTTTTCTCAACAACTAATACAGATGTGAGTTTGCCTTCCAATGCCTTAGTACATTTGGGCTTATACCACATGCTATGTCTTGGTATGATAATCCATATAACATTGTCTCACTCTAAAGCCCCCTCTCTCAGCAAAGGATGCTCAGCATAGATGTATGATGATGGAATCCAAAAGAATCAAAAAGAACTGTGCCTGATAAAATGATGGTATTTCTTGGTATTGTTTAGCTAAGAATAATGGCCTAGCTGGGATGTTGACCTCCAGGATGGAGGTATGTAGTACTTTTTGGCTGGGAGCCAAAGGGTAAAATGTGACGAGATTCTCTCTTCTTTCTGTCATTCCTACTAATTTGCAGAAATTTTGCTTCCAAACTTTGCTTTGTTTGATTAAAGATCTTCATCTGGTGGACTAGTAGGCAAACAAAACCAAATAAAAATAATTATTATCTATGTATAAGTGATTGGTAATTGTCTCTAATTAGCTTGGAAAATTATTCTGGTGACTATAAAATGGGGCTGGGTGTATGTCTGGAGCTCACTTGGCTGATTCCCAAGCAGGGAAATGATCCCGGCAATTGCAGCAACCACATAATGATAAGGACAAGTTAACCAAAGACTCTGAATCCTGGGGAGAAAGGTATGGTCACTTCACAAAGCAATAAGCCTTGCCAGCCAAATTGCTAATAAAGGATAAATGAAGTCTAAAATTAGTGATAAAGAAGGGCGATGAATATCTAGTGTTCAAAAGCAGTGGCTATAGCATGGAACATAACTCATTTTGCAAACTCTTGTGTCTTTGAAAAAAAAATGTGCCTCACCACCACCTATGACATACTGGATTTCATGGACGGCACGACTAAATCTCAATGATGCAGAAAGTAGATGGTGTTATATGCCTATTGTGGTTGTACTGCCTCTTTCAAATTCTCTATTTTTGTTATCATTCTGCTCATTGCTGTGACAAATAATTTGAGACAGATTTTGACCAGTTTTACTCAGGCGCAATCTATGATACTTTGCTAGATGTTGCTCCAAGTGTGTTTGCTTTTTACTCTTGGGGTTATCTGTGGGTGGCCCATAGGCGCACTTGTGATATTCTTATGTGTGCAACTTGCACCCATGGAGTGCACAAGGGATTAACTCCTATAGGGCAATCACTAGGGAAAGCAAAGTTAAGTGGTTTTTTGCTTTTTTCTTCCCATGGGCAGAGAGTTTTTATATACATAAGCATTTAACACAGCTTCTCAGAAGTTCTTGGAGGATGGAATAACTAGTTAAATATGGATGGTAAATTTCAATGCATCCCTCTATTACTTTACTTTTTCTGCTTAATTCTCTCTATTCATTATTCCCACTTCTTCTTCTTCTTTTTTTTTTTTTTATTAAATCATAGCTGCGTACATTAGTGCAATCAAGGGGTACAATGTGCTGGTTTCATATACAATCTGAAATGTTTTCATCAAACTGTTTAACATACCCTTCATGGCATTTTCTTAGTTATTGTA